>PVIU01028315.1:0-19157 GCA_004026605.1 Ondatra zibethicus | reverse complement strand
TGTATGCTTCTTGAACCTTCATAGGAATATCCTTCTTTAGGTTTGGGAAGTTTTCTTCAATGATTTTGTTGAATATATTTTCTGGGCCTTTGGAGTGGAATTCTTCTCCTTCTTCTATCCCAATTATTCTTAGATTTGGTCTTTTCATAGTGTCCCAGATTTCCTGGATGTTTTGTGTTGCGAATTTGTTGGATTTGTTATTTTCTTCTATCACTGAATTTATTTTCTCTATCGTGTCTTCTGCATCTGAGATTCTTTTTTCTATCTCTTGTATTCTGTTGGTTATACTTGTCTGTGTGGTTCCCATTCGTGTATCCAGATTTTCCCTTTCCTGCCATCCCTCATATTGTGTTTTCTTCCCTGCCTCCATTTCAGTTTTCAAGTTTTGAATTGTTTCCGTTACCTGTTTGATTGCTTTTCCTTGGTTTTCTAGGGTATCTTTGAGGAATTTATTCATTTCTTCTAACTTTTTGTTAGTTTTCTCATCTCTTTCGATAAAGGAGCTTTTCACCTCTTCTTTAAAGGACTCTATAACTTTCATAAAGCTACGTTTAAAGTCAATTTCTTCTACTTCATCTGGGATAGGTTGCACAGGCTTTCCTGTTCCATAATCGCTGGATTCTGGTGTTATCATGTTGCTTTTCAGGTTGTTGTACGAATTATTTGATTGGCCCCTGCCCATCTCTTCTGAGAGTTGCCCACTCTGCTCCGTTCATCTCTGCTCGGCTCCCGGGATCTGGATGAATCTGCGGAAGCTGGTTGTTCTCCTTCCCTTCCCAGAGGTTCCCAGTCCCAAGGGCGGGCCTTCTGAGAGTTGCCCGCTCTGTTCCGCTCAGCTCCGTGGGACAAAGGAGGGCCTCGGGCAGAGGACTCTCCCTTCCCCCAAGGCCTCAGCCCGGATAGGCTGAGTTCGGGTGCAGTTGGGAACCACGCAGATGAGAAGGGGTGCGTGGGGGTGCGAGCAGGGTTGGGATAAGCAGCAAAGCCTGTAGAGGGTGGTCCTAAGTGGCCAGAAGGCCTCGGGGACGGGCTGGGACCCACTTACCAGGGTCCAGATGAATCTGCAGAAGCTGGTTGGGTGAGGTTCCCAGCCCCAAGGGCAGGATTACTGGGGGTTGCCTGCTCTGCTTCGCTGGGCTCCGTGGGACAAAGCTATTCCTCTTTCTTGCATATAAAAGTATGACTGACATAATACATGGGGAATTAATATTTGTGGACTAAATTGATGGGTTAACTAACTTACTAGAGTGAGGGGATATGTGCCTAATAGTGAGGTTGACATGTGCCTCATAATGTCCTGTAAGATGTGCTGACTTTGTAGTCATCCAGACCTGTGTTCATCTCCTGTTCTGTTGCTTATTTGCCATAGGACCTTGAACAAGCTACATAACACCTCTGTATCTGTTAGAAATGAGAACAATGATTCATACATATCTATTTGTTTTATACTTGTTCTTCAGTACTTTGTTCAATGAAGTACCAAAATGATATCAAATGATAAAAATATTTAAAGTATCTAGTGTATATCCAGCCCAGTTCCTATCATAATGTTCAGCATAATTTATGTTAAATTAATATACTGAGTAATTTAAATCACTATTCTTTCCCTTCTTCACAACCCTTTCTTTATTCATAGTAGTGAGTTTCCATTTATCCATCTTATGTTTACCAACAAAGTTTGGTTAATGTTATGTCATCCATGCATATGTAAAAGAATTTTTTCCTTTTACATGTATCATCTAGGTTTTGATTGAATGAATAATAGCAAGAATTGTCTGATCATTTACACAAATAATACCCTCAGATAGATAGTTATTTTCTAGGAGAATTAGAAAGAGTAGCTTCAGAGAGAATGGGAACCCAGTAGATAGGATGTTACTTATGAACTCTTCCTTTGGAAGCACATGTAGAAGCACATTTTGAGCTACACCAGATGATCAGCTTCATTACTTTATAGTCACACTCCAATTTTGATTCAAATGTGTTAGTGATTTGGTCATTCACTTTGGTCATAAGATCTGCCTCTGAATGACTTTTATCTGTTTTTAAAAATCCCAGGACTTGCTATCAGTGGGGATACACACAATATTTCAAGTCCCTGTAGCTAATCACCTGAATAATTCTGGATATATTTATGTAATGGCATCATTAGTAAAGTGAGTGTGTGATCACTTGAAAGAACAATGCTAGCTCAGCTTTTTCAATTACATTGTTTATGAAAGTAAAATGGATGTATGTTCTTAATAGGCCATAGTCATACCTCAAAAATACTGGTATAATCTTGTGCAATTTGTCTTTTTTTCTCGAGTCCTCTCAGAGTTTCATCTATCTACTATCTCTAGAATAAAAAGCAACAGAGATGGTGATTTTAGCTGTCTCAACAAATTAATACAATTATTTCAATTGTTATGATTATAATTCTCAAATCTGAAGACTCATCACAGGAAGAGTTTGATAAATATGAAATCTACTAAGACACATATCAGATGATGTTTAAATTGATTGACGTGCAGAATGTAGATTGGTTGATACTACTGCAAAAAAAAATAAAAATATAATTTTCATGTAACCACCACTTCCCCTCAAATATATCAATAATTGCTTTAATCTATTGTCTGCTATTTCTACCCCATTCCTAAAATTGCTGTAAAACTTTAATTTCTCTTCTTTTCATCTTGTACTAAATTTCAATTCCATTTTTTTCAGAGGTATATTTTTTTTTTCTATGGTAATCATAGAATGAAGGTCAACCAAAGATCTTTACTCTCAAGGAATAGTGACTGGCAACAGGAAAGATGTGGCCTTTTGCCTGTTTGTACCCATTGCTTTTATTTTGCCAGGCTTAATTTCTTATTAACTATAATCCTGTCTTTGCTCAAGTAAAAAGTTAGAAACAGAGACATTTAGTTTTGAGAAACATTTATCTCAGGGTCTCTAATCCTATCCATGCCTTTATAATGTTACTGCAGTTATTTATGCTTGGAACCTGGCCTTCATTCGACCATTCAAAAGCCAGGTTTGGCCAACAATCCTCTATAAACCAATCAATCAGATTAAAGGTATGTGCTACCACACCTTGAATTCACAGAGGTCTGTCTGCCTTTGCCTCCCAGGCATTGGGATTAAAGGTGTATGCTACCACACCTTGAACTCACAGAGGTACGTCTACCTCTGCCTCCCATGTGTTGGGATTATTTCCTCCACAGTTCTGCCCAGACCACGGAAGAAGCAAGATGTGACCTATCCTGCTGAAAAAGGTCCCGAGCCATGTGGCTAACATATACTAGAACAATGGGCTAATGTAAGTTATAAGAGTTAACAAGAAGCCTGAGCTAATGGGCCAATCAGTTTATAACTTACGGAGACCTCTGTGTGCTTTTCTTTGGGACTTGCCAGTTGTGGGGTACTGGACTGGACAGAAACCCCAACAACCCGGCCCTCATGTTATAGAATTGTTTGAATGCTGAGGAAGGAGCAACAGCTGCTAAAATATATTTGCTTATAAATGTTGTTGAATTAACCCAAGATAGGTATTTTGAAGATACCTTGACTTCAAAATTGAAGTCAAAAGGTATATTACTTTGGAAAAGAGATTTTGCTTTTGTTTCCACAGGAAATGAGAGACTGTAGATTCATTCTGAGTTAAGAAAAATCAGGTTTGATCAAGGAAGACCACCTGAGAAATCTCTGGTAGGAACAGATGGCCCAGATGTCTAAGTTCTACATCCAGAACAGGTTCAAGACTTCTGCCTGAGATCACAGGATACTCCAGTCAGGACTTATCATAATTCAAATTTTTCTTATGTCCCCATAAGATTACATCACCCCCAACCAGCAGGAAGTAGCCTGGAATACTCTGCCCATGTTCCCAAAAAATGGACTATGAATATTTTTCTTTGTTAAAAGAAAAAGAGGGGGAAGTGGTGTAGGACAATTCTGTATTCTGTCAATTACGTTTTAAATAAATGCTGATTGGCCAGTAGCCAGGTGGGAAGCATAGGCGGGACAACCAGACAGGAAGTAGAGGCAAGGCGATGAGAACAGGAGAATTCTGGGAAAAGGAAGCTTCCTCCGTAGTCCTGCTCAGACACAGAAAAGGAAGATGTGACCTGCCCTGCCGAAAAAGGTACCGAGCCATATGGCTAACATAGATAAGAATAATGGGTTAATATAAGTTATAAGAGTTAACAAGAAGCCTGAGCTAATGGGCCAATCAGTTTTATAACTTATGTAGACCTTTTGTGTGAGTCTTTGGGACCTAATGTCTGTGGGAACCAGGCAGGACAGAAACCCCAACAAGCAGGCCCTCATGTTACAGAGAATTATTTATTGTAGTCATATTGGTAAGAAAAAATAATAGGTTTAGTAAAGTTCTTCTTCCAGTTTCTAAAGTGGTTAAGTGAGAGAGGAAAATGAATGTATAATTAAGTAGTTGTGGTCAAGGTATGGTTCTGCCCATCACTGACCCATCATTGTCTGTGGTAAGAATGGTGTGAAATCTTTCTTGGAGACAAGTTCCCTTCCTGGCTATCATCAGGATTCAGCCTTTTAATTTTGCCAGACTAAAATTCCCGGGGATAATTTAATATCTCAGAGGTAATTTCTTTCAGAGTCTACTAGCTAAAGAGAGGAACTCAAGTGTTTCTTTAAAATATTTCTTTCCTGCCAGGATGGTTAAACTAAATTCTTTTTCTTCCAATTTCTCATTGCTTTGCATGGTAAATGGACAATTTTCTATCATATAGAGGTTCAATCTAAAGGGTTCCTTAGTTGAACTGACTTTTCTAAAGCAATATACTTGATTTTGATCTTATAATTTTGTATTATTTTCCTTAAAGTGTTGCCCTGAATTTACTTGTATTTTCCATTTCTTCTACTAACTCTTAGAGAGTTGCTTCTGTTGCCATTCATTTTGCTTTGACCTGTGTCTAGGACAAGAGGGAGGTCAAATCTCAATTGATATTTGGATTAACCAAATAAACTCTTTTATTTTGTTCAGAATGAATTAATCCTACTGCACAGAGGATTCTTTCAGTACATAAAGATGGCTGTGGTCCTAAAATACACATCATGGGGCTGGCGAGATGGCTCAGCAGTTAAAAGCACTGACTGCTCTTCCAGAGGTCCTGAGTTCAATTCCCAGCAACCACATGGTGGCTCACAGCCATCTGTAATGAGATCTGGTGCCCCCTTCTGGAGTGCAGGTGTCCATGGAAGGAATGTTGTATACATAATAAATAAATAAATCTTTTAAAAAAATACACATCATGAGATGAGTCTGATAAATTGGAAATCTACTAAGACACTTATCAGTTTGACATTATCATTTCCAATCTTTAACTTCCTATCTTTAAAGTGGAAATGATATTATTTGATTTGTAGGTGTGCTCTGAGAATTAAAACAGATACGTGAGTTGAAAACATCTAATCAAGTGTAATAACTGTTGTATATAGATGCTTATAGATCTACATCTTTTGTTCATTTCCTCTACCTGCCCTAGCAGTATGAAACAGAGAAAACTGGCTCCTTCAGAAAGAATATATTTTCCACCTACATTTTGAGATTCTTTTCTGATCTACAAGAACTGCCAAAATGTATCATTTGTCTAAAGCAGTAAATCGCTCTCCAGGTAGGCCCAGAGGGATGGGACTGCAGCATGGTTTCAGATGATGGATGCAGAAAGGAAGGATGACAGTGACACCTCTGTTTAGCTCATACTTTCTTATATCCCACATGTGAAAAGCCACTTTCCTCTCCTTTCCTTTCTGTGTTTTTTGTTATGTTTTAAGAATGAACACTTGGTCTTAAAATGGATGTCTTTGATGGGAATGGAGGTGTAGCATAAAACTTCATTTATGAAATGGCGAAAGGCAGAATACATTTATTTGTAATTCTCATGTCTGTAATTCTAGTACTTGGATGACTAAAACAGGTGCACTGACAGGAGTTTGAGCCTAGCTGTAGGTTGAAGAGTGAAGCACTATTCCTTATATAATACTTGAGAAAAGGTAAAAGAAACCAAAGGCCACCACAGTTAGCTGCTGTTGGGTACCCGGTTTCTTCTGAGTACCTTTCATTCTGATTGTTCACCCTGAAAACCATCAGGATCATTTACACATATTTTTAAAATTTAGGGCTTTTGGTCATTTGAATGAGAATGGAGCTCATAGGCTTCATATTTAAATGAGTGGTCCATGGTTGGTGAAAAGGATTAAAAGGTATGGTCTTATTGGAGGAGGTATGGCTTTGTTGGAGGAAGTGTGGCCTTGTTGGAGAAGGTGGGTCATACTGGGTGGGTTTTCAGGTTTCAGAAGCCCATCTCAGCCTCTGTCTCTCTATCTCTCTGCCTGTCTTTCTGCCTGCAACTTAAAGATATGATCTCTCCGATACTGTTTGAATGCCCTGCCTCTCTGCCTGTTACAAAGCTTCCACCGAGATGATTAGGGGGTAACCTTCTGAAACTATAAGTAAGCCTCCATTCAACTGTTTATCTTATGAATTTCCTTGGTTAAAGTGCCCCATCAATAGAACAGTAACTAAGATATGGATATTGAAAGAATATATTGTTTTTTCTTAATAGCTTGGAAAATTATTCAGGTATGATGTATATGACTTTTAATTCCAGTACTTGGTGGCCCAAGGCGTGAAGATGGCGAGATCAAGTTCAGCCTGGCCCTCAGAGAAGGCCCTGCCTCAGAACAACAGCAGCCCCAAAATAATAAATAAATAAGCAAAGGAAAACAAATAAATTGAATATTTTGTTACTCCTACTAGGCACTTAACCACAGGGAACAGACATAACTTATTGTTAATAACACCTGGTGGATAGAGTGTACTTGAGATTTTGTTGAGAATATTGTGCATATATGTTGTCAGGGTTCTCTAGAGGAACTGAACATATATAATTGGAATTTATTAGAATGGCTTTCAGGATATGGTCCATCTATTCCAATAATGGCTGTCTAACAGAAAAAAAGGTTCAAGACTCCAGTAGTTGTTCAGTTCATGAGGCTGATATTCCAGTTGGTCTTCAGTATATATCAGAATCCTAAAGAAGCAGGCTTTAATACCAGGGAAGGCATGGCCTTGCCAGAGAGAATAAAAGCAAGCAGAAAAAGATGTAAAATAATAAAGTTAATAATACAGAAAAGAAGCAAATTCCAATTTTTAATTGTTATTTTATTTTTATCTGTTTTGCTTTTATGTGTGTCTGTGCATCACATGTGTGACTAGTGCTTGCAGAGATCAGACAATTCCCTGGAGCTGGATGGAGTTATAGGTGGTTTTGACTACCACGTGGATACTGGGAAGCAAACCAAGGTCCTCTGCAAGAATGACAAGTGGTCTTAACTACTAAGCAATATTTCTAGCCCCTGTTTTAGCTGGAGGGCCACCACATCTCTTGGTATCTCCCAGAATTAACATAAATTCAGAGTCAGTATCCAAGAGACCCCAGAAATTCTTATTGTTTTCTTCCCCCCAGTGTAAAATTACCCTTGTAAAAGACAATAGGTTCCTTTGGAGAAGGACTAGAGAAAGGCTAACAGGAAAACTCTTAGGTATTTTACCAAGGTCCTTCCTCATGGGAACCTTGCTATCACTTTATTCGAGGAGCTTTGGATCTGCAAATTGGCTCAAGTCTGGAAATTGATTAACAGGCCAAGATTCCCTTTTGACATGATCCATTGTAGCCTTTCATTTGTTTGAGAGTTTTTCCACTTATACAGATAAAACAAAACCTCAGTAGACTTTTTTTTAATCTACTTCATACCTTGAAAACTATGACTGATTAGTCAGTACTCAAAGGTCCGTACAACTCATGCCACTATAAAATTTGCTTTGCCTGGACTAACTATTATGGGTTAGGCCATTATAGACATTGCCTTGTCTATGCTGTCCATTACTATAATCACCTTGCCTTTGGTGATTCAGTGCTGCTGCCTGGCCCCTGCTAAGTCAGATCCCAATTAAACCCATTGTATTCAATGCATACAACTGAGCCACAGTATCTCTAACCCTAAGCTCTTGTACAAATAAAAATACAATATCAAAGCCCTTCAAATGTGCTGGTGCTCCTCTCACCGTTCTGGATTAGCTTTATAGGCTTAGTGAAGGACATGTCTTCTGAACTTCCCATTGTGAAGGATTAGGTTTTATATAGCCTACCCACACTAGCATTGCAAATTTCATGAGCCTTAAAACTCTTCATAAACACAAAGACAATCGATATCAGACATCTTCAATTCTCTTTCAGTAGGCCATCTTTGGACAAATGCTTCAGCCAACCATTCAAACTTTTCTAGTTGTTCAACCATCCGTATTAAATATGTAACTGAAGCTATGTGACTATTTGTTGTATATTTTATCCATGCAGAAATATAACAGACATATGATTCAGGCTGGAAGTCAAGAAATCTTATATTTTAATCCAAGATCAGTGTCAATTTACTAAATAGCATCAATGTTTGTCATTTCCTTGTTCCCTGAAGATCATGCATCTGCACAGAATGGTACTGACTACCCATGGCTAGGCTCTGTTGCTGTGACAAAAATATCATATATGTGTTAATCATGAAAGATTTGTGGAATATAAACTAACTTAGTAATAACAACTCTTCACATTTCCATTGTGATTAAAAGTGGAGGGTAAAATGAGATCATGATATTTTAGAGAAAAAGAAAATGTATATAAATGACTGTATAGCATAAACTTGAAATTCTGAGATTATCTATGTAAACTCTCTTAATACAGGTCTTGGTCATGATACCTATAACAAATTTTAAATGACTATTATGCCAGCCTTTATTGGATGTCTACCTAAAAATATTCAGTGGAAAATTCTTCTGTGAAAACATTGTCTCTTAGGTTCAGTGTTCTTTATATCAAGGACTTCACAACAAATTCTTCTAATAATTTAGTTTTATGCAAAAGAAAACAAGCTTTATCCAGATGAATTGATATTTTAATCAAATAATAAATGCTGTATGTTCAATTTTGTCTTGACAGTCAGAGAGATTGATACTGAATACAATGATAAGCTTTAGTAACTTTTCTCAGCTTGACTGTGACATAAAATTATCTTTTCTAAACTTCAAAGTCTCTCTCTCTCAGACTGTCTCTCATTCTTCCTTTGTTTTGCTTTACTAGTGTTTGAACCCAGAATTTTGTTTATACTAAGAAAAACTGTGATCATTGAACTATGTCTCTGGCCTTCTAAAAGTCATATATATATTCAATGTATGGAGAAGTCCTTTAGAAATTCCTTTCTAAAATGAATTAACTAATAGCATTTTTATAGAAATCTAGTGACTCCATTAGGAGCAATTAGTAATATCTGGATTGATGTCTGAATAGAATGATTGATGCTATAGTATTCAAAGACTGTTCAGTCTTACCCTGGGTGACTATATATAAACTTTTGGTTGCAAACAGGAACTATGAAAAAATATGGGACAGTTCAAGCAAAGCTCTAATGCTAATAAGCAGTTTAAAAGCATATGTTTTCAATGACTGTATATCATAGTCAACTCTTTTAGAAATGAACCATGAGATATTTATGATACTGGGAGAATAAAATGATTATATTTGTGTACATGTTTCAGGACAACAATTTGCTTTTTTTTTTTCCTAAAGAAACTCTAACAGAATAGTCTAGGATTCCAATATCCCACTCCATTCTATGACAGCACTGGGGAAATAGAATACAAGTAAATATGTGCTGTAGTGTGGAAAATATGTTCATAACAGCCTCAGCCTAAATTATGGGCCTTCTTATTCAGGATCATATATGTTCCCGAACAAGGCCTGACAGAGGCATTGTAGACCTTCAGAAGACACTGATAGTGGGACAGTCATACTGGTGGGCTGCGAGGGCAGTGACATTTAAAATGCACTGCAGAATATTTGCATCTGTGGTATCAGTGCAGGACCATGAACATAAGGCGGGAGAACTGGCCTAATGATTACTTGTTACAGTGTTCTGGGGAAATCAGTCTTGCGTTTCAGTTCTGAAATAGCTGACTCTTCTTCAGTAACGAACTGTTAGCCTATTGAGACAAGGTTCATCTAGCAAAATAGGACTTTTTACACCTACAAAAATAGGGTACTTGCTAACAATCACCCAAAGCATCTTGACAAACCTTTGGAACCAGTTATCAAAGGAAAGGCAAGGGGCCATATTTCTAATACAATGATCAACTGGTTAAAAGAATATAAGCACTCTTCTTTATATAGTCTTACATTTTGGGATATGGTCATAGATTAGAGAAAACCTATAACTGATGATGCAAAACTTAGGGAAAGAGTGAAACCTAATTCAGCAATAGTTTTATTTCCTGAAATAAGCTGCCAGCCCCAGGAGCCTAGACAGGACTTCTGAGAAAAAGTAGGGTATGACAGGGGATTCAGGTTGCAGAAACAATGTATTCAACCACAGCTCTTGAGAGAATTTGGATCCTCACAGCCCTTTAAAGACAACTCTCTTAAAGGAATATTCAGATTACAATTGAGGCTGAAATCACCTCAAGAAAAGAGAGAAGGAGCTCTGGTATTGAAAGAAAGAACATCCCCCAAGAAAACATTGGCATTGTACAATAAGAAATTCAAAACAGAGACCTGTTTCCGTGTGTGTGTGTGTGTGTGTGTGTGTGTGTGTGTGTGTGTGTGTAAACAAGAGCAGATGAAAAGGAAATGTTATTCCTAGAGGTGTGACTGTTTACTAGGCTGGGGGAAAGATAACATTTTCAAGTGCAAACCAGGAGAGTTTATTCCACTTCATATTTTCTTCTCTTGTATTTCCTCTGCTTTATCACCAACCTCCAGAAAACTACTATAGCTATAAGAAACACAGTGTGTGTTACAACACAAAGAGCCAGAGCAAGACTTCCTGCTGCTGAGAATAATTGGAAGAGAAATTTAGAAGCAAAAGCAGAATGGAGTTGTAGTTGGAGAGTTAGACCTGCCAAACATTCATGTAGTTAGTTATAAGTGCTTTCCACAAATCATTAAGGAAGCAAAGTAGGCCTGTTCTCGGTGACTCTTCACATCCCTGGAATGCACTAATGTCCTTTAATTAATAACAAGTGAAATATATTCTATCTGAAATTAAAATTATTCATTACAATTTATAATAAGAAATGTGCTTCTTTACGACTGCTTAAACTTACAGAAATATCAAATAAAATATAAATATGCATATGCCAATATGAACATGAGCCAATTATTGATAAAAACACATTTTGTTTAAATTTTTTGAAGACCCGGATGTGCCTGGTAAGATTAAAAACACTTCTCTTTTGAAAAGTAGCTTACACTTGTCCAAATTAAGAAATTATCATCTCCTTCTGACCTGCTAAAATTGTAGAAACATTTTGCCATGCAGGGGCATTTGCTGTGCTTGTTAAATTAGGAACTGAAAAAAAACTTAAGTTGTTTTATCAGCAGTCACATAGTCATTCAACAATCCCCTGAGTACCTACAGTATATTTGATGCCAAGAAAATAACCAACAAGGAAAACAAAATTTCTAAATCCATAGAGGAGAATAAGTGTGCACATGTTTCTATATTGAGAGGAAAACATAGCAAGCACAAAGGAGAGGACAATATTACTGCCTGCAAGAATCTGACTAGAAATATTAGAGAGACCTGAATTATCTTTTTCATAAAACTAAGAAAAAATTGAACTATCAAGGGCTTTTGGTTATCATCAACAGAAAAACAGCTTAGGTTGTTTTAAATGCATTATCAAGGAATAAAATAAAATAAAAAATTTTATATAAAATTTTCCAAGTAAATTTAAATTTCTTTCTTAGTTTAAATGAGCGTTTCATCAGAAACCCAGGTATTTCATTTTTTAAAGTTATCCTTTGCATATATAACATTGAGTCTGTCGTTCAAAGGCTATTCACCAAAGTAGCCATGTTTAAGGACTCAGGAAGAAAAGATGCATGGGATAAAATAAAAAGCAATATGGACAATAAATTATTTTTTCCTTGTCTAAGAAGCAATTTTTTCCAAATTATTTATTTTTTATTTTACTTTTATTGATTTTTTTGTGGATTTTACATCATGCATTCTGATCCCACTTACCTCCCTGTTCTGTCACTTCTGCACTGTGCCCTTGCAACCTCCCCTCACACAATGAAAATTTCAAACAGAAACCAGAAACCAAGCCAAAAAAACAAAACAAAAATAAAAGAAAAATAAAAATTAAAAAAGAAGAATCTTGTGGAAGCTGTAATGTGGTCCGTTGAGTCACACAGTTTACCCTTTAGTCCTTTCATCTTTACTTCCTACTGTCTAGGTCAAGGCTGCTGGTTTCTTCTAAAAATGAAAATGAAATTTATTCCCTGGCGATGCTGAAGCATGTATGAGTAGCCCGTACATGGTGGTTCTGTTGAACTTGTCCATATTGGGTTTCATGGTCTAAGTTGATGAGGACGAGTGATCAGGTCTCTTCCTCAAGAGGTCACCAGATATCATTTCAGATGTTTCTGCGACACTCAGTGGTTGCTGGGAATTGAATTCAGGACTTTTGGAAGAGCAGGCAATGCTCTTCACCGCTGATATTGGGATCTCACTGGGGCTCTTCTTGAATAACCTGTTGTTGTCCTGCATCGTAGATAACCTGCTGCTTTGGATCTGTAGGTTTGTCCCCTTCACGTGCTTCAGCAGTTCATAAATGAGGAATGTTGGGGTGGGCCAACTCACAGCCTTGGTTCTGGGCCTGGATAGTAGTAGCTGGGTTGCTTAGCTTGCCAGTTTTCTCTTAATATCTACTACCTTGGCGAGCTCTCCAGCGCTTCCTCTACTAGTTAACTCAATGCAGCTTGCAACAAGAAGCACGGCCAGTTCTCCTACTCTCAGTCCCCTTCACTCCTATTACCAGGGCCAGCTCTACTGTTTTGGACAGGCAAGGTGCAGGGCCCTCTCTCACTCTGGCTGTACGGGAAATATGAGTGTGGGTGGGATCAGCTCTTCTGCATTTAGGGATAGCTCATCTGGGCTGTCAAGAACAGGGTGGTAGGCACTAATTTTTAACAAGGAGTAAGATTAAGAGAAATAATTTAGACATTGAAAATGAATGAGAAACCCAATGAAATGTCAATAAAATTAAATTAATGATAGAGGAACTTTTTTGAGGAATTACAATGTATGTTAGGTCCTATGAGAGATAAAAATGATAAATGAATTCAATTTTTGTAGAATTCATGATTTTACTCAGGATATAAGATAAAATATGAACATATATAAAATTAACAACTCACATGTGAGTGCATTATAATAGTATCAGGATGAAAAATGTTTTGAGTTCTCTACTAGCCAAAGTGGTTCTAGACCAAGAACAAGGTGAAGGAATGGGAATAATTTTAGCAGTAATGATCCTTGGAATAGAATCCATTACTTTATGTATTATTATTTATTTTTATTTTCAAATACATATTTTTAAAACTTGGCTTTAACAATTTCTGTAGTTATAATCTTAGACATGTTACACAGCTCATTTGAACATCATTTTTGTCATTTAGAAAATGAAGAGGATAATCGTTCTTGCTGCATTTAATAAGATGTGAGAATTTAATAAGATGATGCATGTTTAACATGAAGCAAAGGGACTGGAACATACTGCACACTTTTCAAATGGATAGGGCAAACAGGAAATGAGAAAGGGTTTAAAAGCATTTGATGAGCGAAAAGAAGCCAACCCACATGGAGATAAGCTGTGTCATTAAATGGGAATGAAGATTTTAGTGACAATGATGACTGTGACAGAATTAGAACATTTTATTTTTTTTTAAAAAGACATTTTAGGGTTTATTTAATTTCAATTGTGTGTGTGTGTGTGTGTGTGTGTGTGTGTGTGTGTGTGTGTGTGTGTGAATGTGGGTATGTGCCTATGGGATGGTGGGATGGAGTAGGTCCAGGGCATGAGATCACCAATGGAACTGGATGGAGTTATCAGATGTAGATATTGAGAACTGAACTCTGGTCCTCTGAAAGAAAAGTCCATGATTTTAACCACTGAACAATCTCTCTTGCCTCCTAGAATGTTTTTTCAGAAGAAATGAGTTTTAAGAGACTCTGGGATAGTTTTTATCAGAGTAAAAGAACCACAGTAAGACCCAGACATTAAGGGGGGTCATGAATGTCAGGAAACACTTGCCATAGTAACATCAGAATCATTTGATTTAGTACATATTGATATGATTATTTTTAGACTTGATGTACAGGTAATATGTGTTGCTAAAGAGTCCTAGGAAATACATTAGTCTAACCAACAGCTCTCCAGTTTCTCTTGAACTAATCAAGGTGATCAAGATATACCTTTAGATTGAATTGGTAACTAAAGATACCTGCACCCTAATTAACTATATTGTTTTCTGAGTGAAGGAAAAAATGCGGGTGGGATCTCTCATGCTAAAAGTGTAGCACTAGTAATAAGACAGTATGGAAAGTTTGTGAACAAGAAGAGTACTGCCTCGACGAAAACATCTCTTTTCAGGGTAGGGGTGTGGGGATTTAGAAATATAAGTAAAGTATACCAAGACATGTGAAAAATAATAAAACAGAAACCATAGAATAGTGCCGGGAGAGCATTCCAGTGAATGCTGAAATCATCTGTATTTAATTTTCCATACTCTTTTATACCCCAATACAAAAAAGGGAAGAAGGCAACAGAAAACTTCTTTAACATGATACAAAGGACAACTCAAACAATCAATTGCTTCAACACTTTGAGACATCAAGTCATTAGCATTCTGTTGTTTATGAAGAGAAGTCACTCCAGACCAAGTATCCTGAAGACAGCCCTAGGTAAGATCATATTACAAAAAATAAAAAGAAGCAGAGGTACACTTGTATATCCTGACCATCTGTCAGGATGGCATGTATCTACTTGCATGAGCCACCCTAATGTCAAAAGAACTGAGTAATCACATCCTTAGTCAGGACATGCAGCTACACTTGTTAACCATTTTGAGCAACCTCCAAACTCTCTGACCATCAGACAAGGTGGAAATAGGCTCACATTTTTGGAAATCCACAGCATACGATAGCCATGATAATGTTTTTGGAAACCAAGTTGAACATACTGGAAAAGGAGTTGTTGAACAATAAAATATTGAAACCAGAGAACAAAATTAGAACGTGATAGTTCTTCAGAATTTGGAATACATTTTGATGTTTTCTTTGCTCTGAAAATATCATGAGATTGATAAAATGATGAATTAGAGGTGTTAGTGATTTTTTAAAAAAACATATTCTTTATTTATCCTTCTCTCATACTACATATCTATCCCAATTGTATTTTCCTCTCCCTCCACCCCTCTCAGTTCCCCTCTTCTCTCCCCCAGATCTACTTGTCCTTCTGTTTCACTTCAGAAAAGAGCAGGCCTCACAGGGATATCAACCAAACACAGCATAAAAAGGTGTCATAAGACTGGTTATAAATCTCATGCCAAGACTGGGTGAAGTAACTAGTAAGAGGAAAAGGGTCCCAAGAGTAGACAAAAGAGTCAGAGACACCTCTATTCCCACTGAAAGGAGTCCCATAGGACACCAAGCTGACAACCATAACATATACACAGAGGACCTAGTACAGACTCATGCAGGCTTTGTGAATGCAGCATCAGTAAGATGTTAATTATTCTCTGAATATAAGTCTATGTAATTTATGAAACGGATCTGCTTTTCTGGCTAAGGATCACAAACTTGATGATGGTGTTGATAATACTGTGAAACTACATCTCACTATGTAGCCCAGATAGTCTTTAAAGTTGTGATTTTCCTGTCTTAGCCTCTGGAGTTGCAAGTGTTACAGGCATGAGCCAATACATCAGACTGTCAAAAATCTAATTTTGCATGTAGTTTGGTGTGGTGTTTGTCTGTGTGCTTGTGTGTATGTATGACAAATATTTAATTAAAAAATGTTACAATTGATACTCATTTATGTACTCACTGGTATAAGACTTGTTATCAGAAACTTGGAAAACCTTGCCTGTTCCCTTTTAGCTGTAGCTTTCACTCAGAGGTTATAAGTACAATTATTAATAAAATTTTCAGTTGCAGTTATTACTTATGTATCTGTAAAAAAAGCAATGCTATTTTGATCATTTAAGGGCTGTATAGAAATGGACTCAGTCCTCTGGTACCTGCTTCAATAGCTTATCATAATTGGTATATTCTTCAGTCTTAGTATATATGGGCAACAGCTCACTCTTTTTTCTAGCTGTGTGCTATTTATTATCCAATAACTATTGAATTATTTAGCTAGTATCATATGACTAGCCATTTCACATATCTTTTCCTTGTGGTGCTAGTAATTCAGAGTTTGTCTCAGTTGTTAGGCTTTATTTGTGGTCTGCCAGCCCCTGTTACCCAACTCTTACCCACATCCATGCTTCCCTGATCATTGTTCACAGTTTGTGAAGTCATAAAGCCTAAGACTTCTTTTTGATCCAGACTCAGTCATGTAAACGGAAACTGCATGTTCATTTCCCAGCCTCCTAGACCTGAATAATCACATAGAAACTATCTTAATTGCAACACTGTCTGGACAATAGCTTAGGCATATTCCTAGCTAGCTCCTACATCTCAAATTGAACCATTTCTATTAATCTTTGTATCACTACGAGGCTGTGGCCTACCAGTAAGTTTCCAGTGTCTTTCTCCTTCAGCAGTGATGTGGTGTCTCCTTGACTCTGTCTACTCTACCTATATACCCCCCATTCAGATTTCCTGCCTGGCTTTACTCTGCTAAGCCATTGGCTGAAACGGCTTTATTTATCAACCAACAAAAGCAACCCTTATACAGAAGGACTTCCCACATCAAGGGCACACACATGTGATGCTAATAGGCAAACAGAGACTATAGTGCCATGTGACACTCAAACTAGACCATGAAAGTCCTTTCATCCATATTCCACACTTTCTTTATCCATTCTTCCATTGAGGGGCACCTAGGTTGTTTCCAGGTTCTGGCTATTACAAATAATGCTGCTATGAACATAGTTGCACAAAGGCTTTTGTAGTATGATTGGGCATCTCTTGGGTATATTCCCAAGAGTGGTATTGCTGGATCCTGAGGTAGGTTGATTCCCAATTTTCTGTTGATTCCCAACATACTGATTTCCAAAGTGGTTGCACAAGTTTGCATTCCCACCAACAATGGATGAATGTTCCCCTTACTCTGCATCCTCTCCAGCATAGGCTATCATTGGTGTTTTTGATTTTAGCCATTCTGATAGGTGTAAGATGGTATCTCAACGTTGTTTTGATTTGTATTTCCCTGATCACTAAGGAAGTTGAACATGACCTTAAGTATCTTTTGGCCATTTGAATTTCTTCTGTTGAGAATTCTCTGTTCAGATCATTACCCCATTTTGTAATTGGGTTATTTAGAATTTTAATGTCTAGTTTCTTGAGCTCTTTGTATATTTTGGAGATCAGACCTTTGTCTGATGTGGGGTTGGTGAAGGTCCTCCATTCAGTCAGATGCCTTTTTGTCTTAAAAGCACTGTGTCCTTTGCTTTACAGAAGCTTCTCAGTTTCAGGAGGTCCCATTTATTCATTGTTGCTCTTATTGTCTGTGTCACTGGGGTTTTACATAGGAAGTGGTCTCCTGTGCCCATGTATTGCAGGCTACTTCCCACTTTCTCTTCTATCAGGTTCAGTGTGCTCAGATTTATATTGAGGTCTTTAATCCATTTGGTCTTGAGTTTTGTGCATGGTGATAGATAAGGATCTATCTTCATTCTCCTACAGGTTGACATCCAGTTATGCCAGCACCATTTGTTAAAGATGCTTTTATTCTTCCATTGTATACTTTTAGCCTCTTTGTCAAATATGAAGTGTTGATAGCTTTCTGGATTAATGTCCGGGTCTTCGATTCGATTCCATTGGTCAACGTCTCTGTTTTTATGCCAATAACAAGCTGTTTTCATTACAGTAGCTCTGTAACAGAGTTTGAAGTCAGGGATGGTAATGCCTCCGGAAGTTCCTTTATTGTATAGGATTGTTTTGGCTATCCTGGGCTTTTTGTTTTTCCATATAATGACATCTTGAATTTTGCATGCAAATGGATGGAAATAGAAAACAATATCCTTAGTGAGATAACCCAAACCCAAAAAGATGATTATGGTATGTACTCACTCATTAGTGGACCCTAGCCATAAAACAAAGGACATAGGCTTATTAGTTCACAAGCCTAGAGAAGCCAAATAGCAAGGTGAACCCAACGAAAAACATATATAGATCCTCCTGGAAATTGGAAGCAAACAAGTTCGCCAGGCAAAAGTTGGAAGCATGGGAGTAGGCATAGTGGTGGAGGTAGGGGTGGGGGTGGGAGTGCGCAAAGGGGAGAGGGGGAGGGAGAAGGGAGAAGGGAAGGACTGGGGAGAGCTTGGGGGAGTGGGAGGGTGGAGATGGAGGAAGGGTGGGTATTGGAGAAGGGAATAATATATCTACATTAAGGGAGTCATTTTTGGATTGGCAAGAGACTTGGCTCTAGAGGGGATCCCAGATGTCCACAGGGATGTCCCCAGCTAGGTGGTTGGGCAGCAGAGGAGAGGATGCCTGAACTAGCCTTCTCCCATAGTCACATTGATGAATATCTTGATCATCACTATAGAAATTTCGTCCAATGGATGGAGATAGAGACAGAGACCCACATTCACATCAGAGCAATGGACTCAGCTCCCAAGGTCCATTTGAAGAGCAGAAGGTGGGAGAAGATGAGTAAGGAAGTCAGGACCGGCGAGAGGCTGGTCCACCAACTGAGACAGTGTGCCTGATCTAATGGGAGCTCACCAAATCTAGCTGGACCAGGACTGAATGAACATATGATCAAACTGGAATCTCTGAATGTGGCTGCCAATGGGGGCTGACTGAGAAGCCAATGATAATGGCTTTGGGACCTATCTCTTCTGCATGTATTGGGTTTTTGGGAACCTAGTCTGTATGAATGCATACCTTCCTAGGCCGGGATGGAGGGGGGAGGGCCTTGGGCTTCCCACAGGGTAGGGTACCCTGCCCCCTCTTAAGGAAGCAGGGGGAGGGAGGAAGGGTAGTGGGGGAGCAGCGGGAGGGGACTGGGAGAAGGGGAGGAAGTGTAAATTTTTGAATGAAAAATAAAAGAATATGAAATAAAAAACGTTCTT
>PVIU01028314.1:0-19275 GCA_004026605.1 Ondatra zibethicus | reverse complement strand
CCTTCCTACTTACCCAGTTACCCCCTTCCTACTTACCCAGTTACTCCTTCCTACTTACCCAGTTACCACCTTCCTACTTACCCACAGTTACCCCTTCCTACTTACCCACAGTTCCCCCTTCCTACTTACCCACAGTTCCCCCTTCCTACTTACCCACACAGCTTCCACACCTTTAATCAAGCACTTGAGAGGCAGAGGCAGGCAGATCTCTGAGTATGAGGCTAACCTGGTCTACAGAATTAAAATTGTTTAAAGAAAAGCAATTGCCTAGGAATGGTGGCACACACGATTTTAGTCCCAGCACTTAGAAGGCAGATCTCTGAGTTCTAGGCCAGCCTGGTCTACAAAGCAAGTTCTAGGACAGCCAAGCCTACACAGGGAAACGCTGTTGGCAGGAGTTAGATGAGGCCCTGCACTGGAGAAGTCTTGCCAACAACTGCTGGGAGATTTGGTGATGGGGGAGGAGGGAATCCTCTTAAGTAACCCACCCCACTCCTTCCCAAGGCTCAAGTTCTTTCAGCCAAGAAAGCAGCTGAGACACAAAACAAGAATTGAAATTTATTTGGAAAAAAGTCCCACCTTCCCATATCTGGTCCTGCTCCCCCAACCACCATCTTCTCCTTCTCTGACTCCAGCATCCATCACATTACTATGATGCTGCTACTTGGGTGAGGGGATCCTCCAGGTACTGCACCAGGGCCTGGGCCTGCATGGAGAGAGCACAAGTCAGGTTATACATGGCTCATGCTTAGAGGGATCTCAAACTGGCTCCCTACCCCATACTGAGTAACCAACCAACCCCAGCCTACCCACACTGCCCTTCAGACCGTCCCAGGGACTGGGGAGATCTGAGAACTCCAGGAAGGGGCACAGTAGGGCGTGGATACCGTGAACAGACACTGTGGTGGGGCCCAGGAAGGTGTGACACAGGAGTGTACTCACTTTGGCCTTGAGCATTCCAAAGCCCACCGTCTCCTTGGCATACATACAGAGCAGAAGGTTGGCCACCCGAGTAATGGCTACACGGCCCTCCTAGTGGGGATGACAGATTGAGATATTCTGCTTGGCACCCTTAGTTCCTATCTTCCTCAGGCTCCTCTGATCCTAGAGATATTGTCTTCCAAGCGTGGCAGTGCAGGAAGTTTATCTAGGAAGCTTTGCCCCGCCCTTCACACATGGGGGTCTGACACTGGATTCCAGCCTCAGACAGACAATTCCTAATCAAGTTATTCTGAGAAACCAAGTCTCCCAGAAACTGGGGTTTTCTTCTCTAATGCTAAGAATTGTCTCAATAGGTAAGGGATCAGGAACAATAACCCAATTTGTTTGTCACTCTTTCAGAAGACTTGGATTCAATTCCTGACACCCACACTGTGCTCATAACCATCCAGTTCAGGGGACCCAATGTCTTCTTTGAGCCTCCTTGGGGGCACCATGCATGTACACGGTGCACATATATAACACCTGGGCAAAACTCTCATACATACAAAATAAAATAAATAAATCTAAAAAACTTAACAGCACAAAACAAACAAACAAACAAAGAAAAACAACCAAAAAACCACAACCCAACTTACATGTCTCCTCTTTTTCCATGGTATAACTTTAAATGAAGATCAACTAAGAAGGCTGATCAACATTTAAAATAAAATAGAAATGACAGAAGTCACATTGAAGTAAGAGAAGTGATGTTTCATGAAACTTGTTTTAGTGTATCAATGTGGATACTAGGCTCTGACTCAAAAACAAAAATTGTGTTTCTGGGAATGGATTCTCTGACCCCAAAGTGCTTTACCACTGAGCTTCACCCTCTGTTTCTTAAAATTCATTTATTATGGCTGGGCTGTTATGAATGTCTTTGGGCTTCTGCCCTTTGGCACCAGCGCTACATTCAGCACCCAGTAGGAGTCAGCAATGGTTGGGAGGGTGCCTGAATCACAATGAAGAGCTTTCTGAGGGACATTCACCCCAGGGACCAACTGATTTGTCCTGCACACCATCACTGTCCAGGGTGCTGGGAACCAGGCAGGCCTCTTTATCCCTGCGACTTTCCCCACTCTGTGACACCCCATCCTTACTGACCTTTGTCCAAGCATCACTCGGCCCTAGGCCCTTTGCAACTGCTGTTCTGTCAGAAATACTTGCAGAGATCTACCTGCCTGCATCTGTCTCTCAAGTCCTGGGACTAGAGGCATAAACCACCATGTCCTTAACTGTTAGAAATCTTTTCCCAGCAGACAGAGGCATGGCATATCCGCTTCCTCTCTCCAATCTTCCTGCAGATCTTTTAGCAAATGTCACCTTTTCAGTGAGACTGACCGTCACATATGTCTGCGCCCTACTTCCACTTTTTTTTTCTTCCTTTTTATATATCTATGTGTTTTACTTATTTGGCAAGGTGCGGCGGTGCACACCTGCAATCTCAGTAATCAGGAGGCAGAGGCAAATTCGAGGTCAGCCTACTTCATACCATGCAGTCCATGAGGATAAATTTGAGATTGTCTTCATTAAACGCTTGGTTCCCGTTCCGGTCATACGCGGCCCAGATGTTACTGGCGATGGCCGCGGTGACCCGGGCATCTGTGTCCCCATAACCGGAGTAGGCCAGCAACGATCCCTCGTTATTCAGTAGCCTGGTGAAAATGGGGCAGGATATCGATTTTTAAAAAAAAAAGGAAGGAAGAATAAAAAGCCTGGGTTCCTATCTCAATTCCCAATACTGGCGTTTTTAGAAAGCAAGGATCTACGCTGAATATATCCTGGAGCATGCTCTAAGCACTCAATGACTTCCCTTTCCGAGAGAGGTCCTCACATAGGGTTCCCGAAACGACCGCTCGCACCACTAGCCTCCAAGCGTAGAGCTCCTTCCCTACCCCTACTACAGGCAGCCGTGCGCCGCCCCATTCCAGCGCTCGCCGCTCGGGTCCTTGCTGTGCACTCACAGGGTGCTCTGGACTCCTCCGGTGTTGGCTTGGCTTAGCACCTGCGTCAAAGCCTTGGGACGCAGCATACCTGCGTCTCCTAACCCTGACCAGCAACCCAGACAACCCCAGTCACGGCAAGCCGCTCTCCGCCAGCCGCTTCCGCTGGCCCAGCAGCCCAGCTACGAGGCATCCCGGGAGTTGTAGTCTCCGAGCCTATCCACTGAGGGTCTGGCCCAGTCCCCGCCCCGCGCGAGGGGCGCTGGGAATGGTAGTTTCGTGTGACCTATCAAGGAATTCTGGGAACTATAGTTCAGCTTCCATTTCAGACCATGAGGTTGTGGGTGGGAAAAGAGCGGGAGTGCAAGGCTAGTGGCAACATTGGAAGAACTTTTAACCGGTTCCACGAAAAGAGCGCCTTTGTGCCTACTGGTCAATCCGCGATTCAATAATAAAGATCTGTATTTGTTAAGCACATCCTTGGCCATGTTTCAAAGCAGTCACAATTCTGTGAGGTAAGGCTGTCTTGACACCCAAGGCTCAGAGAAGTCACGCAGGCAAACTCCCGGTCTCTGAAACTGTCCTTAATGGCTATTCCTGCAGCGGTGTTAACATCCAGATCCAGGATCGATCCCAGGCCGGGCAGAGATTCCGCCTTCCAAGAACACCAAGTTACTCCAGGGAACGGAGAAGAGGCGGCGACGGGAGGGAGCGGCAGGCGAAGATTGGCGGGAACCGCCGCCGCACCGCTCGGCCCGGGGCCGCCCCAGCTGCAGTGCTCCCCCAGGCCGCCCGGGGCGCTGTGGCTGCGGCTGTCCGGAGGGGGTGGAGGAGCCTCGAGGAGGGGCGGGAGGGGGAGGCGGAGGCGCCGGAGCCGAGCCGGGCCGGGCGGGCCGGGAGGAGGAGCCGGGCGGGCTGGCGGGCGGCCGGGCGGCGGCATGGCGGAGCCGAGCGGGGCCGAGACGAGGCCCCAGATTCGGGTCACCGTCAAGACCCCCAAGGACAAGGAGGAGATCGTGATCTGCGATCGAGCCTCGGTCAAGGAGGTAGGACGGCTGGCGCTGGAGGGAGTAGAGCGGGAGCAGTGCGCGGAGGGGTCAGCGCTGAGATGGAGACCTCGGGGCCGGCCTGGCTACGGTGACGGGCCCCTGGCCGGGGCGGAGCCCACGGGGATCCCGGCAGCGCGAGGGCAGACGAGGCGGGTAGGGGGCGCCCTGCCTGGGCTAGTACGGCGAGCGTGGAAAAGCTTGGGACCGGTTTTGGACGCGCTACCAGGCTGGGGGCGTGGTGGTGGGGAGTGTGGGGAGTGTGGGGAAGGGACACCTTGCAGGCGGGCACCCGAAAAGGTCTAGGCTTGAGGGGAGATTTCGCCATGGTTACTGGTGGAGGTTCCAGGCGCCGAGGCACAGTGCGGCCCGAGAGAGTTTGCGGCTAAGCTTCCCCGGGAGAGTCGCGTGGCGGGGGTGCCCTCTCCGCACAGATCCTTCCTGCTCGCAAATCGAAATGGTTGTGTTTTTCAGTTTTCTGCTCTATAGGATCTATTGAGCGCAGTAGGGGCTCAACAAAATGATGTTGAATGAGTGAGGGACTATTGCTTGTGTTTTCCCACTGCTTGAAGCTGCTCCAGAATTGCACATTGGGCGGGGCTTAGGATAGGCCATCTGGTTGGAGAGGAATCTTTTGCTTAGCAAGTGCACTGTTTATAATTAGAGTACATGTTGTGTTGTGATTTGGAGGAGCTGATAGACTCTAGAGAGTCTAACTCACCCAGAGTAGCCTTTGGTATCACTAGTGCTCTCTCATGCTAGAATTTGCAGTGAGCTAAGCGGTGGCAGCCCACGCCTTTAATCCCAGCACTCCGGAGGCAGAGGCAGGCGGATCTCTGTGAGTTCGAGGCCAGCCTGGTCTACAAGAGCTAGTTCCAGGATAGGCTCCAAAGTTTCAGAGAAACCCTGTCTCGAAAAACGAAAAAAAGGGAAAAAAAAGGAAAGAAAAAAAAAGAATTCTCCCGGAAAGGCTGAATTGGAACACAACTCTTTATTGAAAGTATGTCTGATGGAGACATTAATGTACAGACCTGAGTTCCTAACCCCTCTCTGATCCTTATCTTTAAAAAATCCCAGCAGAGGGGATCTCTGTGAGTTTGAGGTCAACCTGATCTATATAGAGAGTTCCAGGATAGTAAGGGTTACATAGAGAGACCCAACCTCTAAATAAATAAATGAGATGGAGATAGTAACACACTGAATTACTCAACAGCCGGATCTATTTATTATAGTTCTGAGGAAGCTGGGGCTAAAGTGCAGAGAGAAACTGCAAGTCAAGGGAAAGCTGGAGAGACAGCCCTAGCCCAAGGCTAGTTAAAGGAGTTAGGATTGGGAGGGCTGCCCAGGAAGTAACCCTCTCAGAGAACTGGGTGGTGGCCCAGAAGCGGTCATGGTAGATAGCAGCAGGGACTTGCCAGGGTCGGGAGACTGTATCATGGAACCAATAGAAAAAGCAGATCTGCCAGGTGGTGGTGGCGCGCACCTTTAATCCCAGCACTAGGGAGGCAGAGGCAGGTGGATCTCTGTGAGTTGAGTCCAGCCTGGTCTACAGGCTCCAAAGCTACAGAGAAATCTTATCTCAAAAATCAAGAAAGAAAGAAAGAAAGAATGAAAGCAAATGCAAATGTATCTCATCGTTGCTTATTGCAGCTAGAGGGGCAGAGTTGAGAGTAGGGTCCTGGCAGTGGACACAGGCAGCCTCCCCAGTGACCTCTGCCTCTTGACCACAGTTCAAGGAGGAAATCTCCCGGAGGTTTAAGGCTCAGCAGGATCAGCTGGTCCTGATCTTCGCAGGCAAGATCCTCAAGGATGGAGACACACTGAACCAGCATGGGATCAAGGATGGGCTCACAGTCCATTTAGTCATCAAGACCCCTCAGAAGTAAGTTCAGTAAGGGAACTGACCTTGCTCCTAAGCTGGGACTTCTCTTCTGATCCTTCTTACCTGTTCGGCTGTGTAGACAGCTGTTGGCCAGGCCTGGTGCAGGTGAAAAAGCTCTTTCCTCTAGTGGAGCCTGACTGAGCACTCCCAGATTGCCTTAAAGACAATACTGACACCGTTCCTCTCTATTGATTGCCCCCCTGCATCTTGCCAGCCTGGGGTAAGGGTAGGGCAGGGCTGCTCAGGTGGTGGCTTGAACTGGCAGCAGCTACACAGCCTGCTTCCACTGTTCTCTCCAACCATGATTTTCCACTGTTTGTCCTCAGGGCTCAAGACCCAGCGGCCACTCCTGCTTCTCCCCCATCCACTCCTGACTCTGCCTCTGCCCCCTCCACCACACCTGCCTCACCTGCTGCCCCTGCCCAGCCCTGCGGTTCTGGCAATGCCACTTCAGATTCTGGCAATGGAGGAGGACCCTCTCCAGTGGCTGCAGAGGGGCCCCCAAGCGCTACTGCATCAATTCTCTGTAAGCCTTTAGGGAGGAGAGCATGAGCTTGTATTTATTGGGAGGGGAGTGGGGATGCACAAAGATAAAGAACAATGGTCCCTGCTCCTAGTCCCATGGGGGGTGCTTAAGCCAAGCTTGGGGGTGGGGGGCCAGTTAACAATGGTTTCCAGGATTTCAGCAGCAAAAGGAGAGATGGGGTGAAAGTCCTGGTGAAAGCAGAGAAGAGAAAGGCAGGTCGCTGCTTCACTTCTCTCTGTGGATTGTTATACTCAGCTTGGCCTCTGCCTTTAGAGAGGTCTCTTTGCTGGAGCTGTGTGTGTGTCTGCAAGAGGGACCTGTGAGAAGCGATTAGGGCCTATCCCAGATTCACTCTGCTAGATCTGAGGAGGGCCTGAGAAGTGGACACTGACCCTACCCCTTCCCACAGCTGGCTTTGGGGGCATCCTTGGCCTAGGCAGTCTGGGCCTGGGTTCTGCCAACTTCATGGAGCTACAGCAACAGATGCAGAGGCAGCTTATGTCCAACCCTGAGATGCTGTCACAGATCATGGAGAACCCCTTGGTCCAGGATATGATGTCAAACCCTGACCTGATGCGCCACATGATCATGGCTAACCCCCAGATGCAGCAGCTGATGGAGAGGAACCCTGAGATCAGCCACATGCTCAACAACCCTGAGCTCATGAGGCAGGTGGGTGTGAGACAAGCAGGAGGGAGGAATCTGGGGTCGCTGTTCCTGGGTCACTATTTTTCATTCTTTTCTTCATTCAGTTCATTCTATATTTTTGAATACTTGACACAGTGATGAACAGATACAGGCCAGGAACGCCTTGTCTCTAAGTGAAGTGGGACAGATATGCAGGTAGCACCATATTAATAGGTTTACTCTGTAACGTGATAATAGGTTTCTCTGCCAATGCAATAAACCAGATCAAGCTGAGTTGAAAAAAATAAAAGAACAGGTATATTGGAGCAAAGCAACTCCTGGGTGAGTCCTTCAGCTCCAGAGATTAGAGCTGGAGAAGTCACACAGCCGAACGAAAGCAGGGAGCGAAGGGTGATGATGTGTCCTGCACAAGCTGGGTGTGTGCCCAGTATGGTCAAAGCTAACCATACTCTAGGCAGGGTCTTGGGCTCCTGGCAACTTCAGGGGAGGAGCTGCTGCAGCCGCCAAGGATACAGAGCTGCTTTTTGGTGCCTTTTCTTTGTTGGCGATTCTCTGAGTGGTGGGGTTTGGAGAGAGAGGAGTGGGGCTTTCTGGATTGAGCAGGAGTGAGCCGGAGGTTCCAGTCGAACATCTCGACATCTTTGGGTATATGGGCACCAGTTCCATCTGCCTATTTACTGTTAATGTGGGGCAGTGTGGGGAGGCAGAGTCAGTGGGCTTATGCTCAGTGGGCGTTATGGGTGAAGACGCATTCGGTTAACCACCACTCTAAATATCCCATGAATCCATTACCGGAGGAAGCAGAGAAGGCAAGTTGCTAGGAGAAAAAAAATAGACAGATTATTACCACCAGCCCTCTGAATGGGGCTAGCCATGGGAAGAGTGGAGATTGTCAGAAAGAACGGAATAGAGCTGTGCCCTGGTTGTGTTGGTGGAGTGACTCAATATCAGTTTCCACCAGGCTAGATTTGTGGATACAGTAGCAGCACTCTTTCCCCAGGAAAATGCAGGTATCTGCAAAACAGCTGGAACAGACTTACACCTTGGTGTCATAGCAAAGGCTATAACTTTGGGTTAAAAGGCATGGATATTTTGAGGGGTAAAATATAACCCAGAGACAAAAGAGATAGCAAGAGATGAATGAACAAGACACAAGAGCAGATAGGCCTGACCATCATGGCCCCTCACTGGGACATTCTGGAAAACGGAGGGTGTAGGGTCCCAGTTCCTGGACAGACTGTTGATCCTGGGTAGGTGCTTGCTTCACCCTGGAGAGGTGGTACCAGCAGTGATGTCCCAGGAGCGTGGCAGCTGAAGGAGGTGAGGATAACAGTATAGGGTCCTGCCCACCAGGGCTCTAGAGACTTAGGGGGTAACTGCTTGAGCAGTACCAGGTTCCAGGGAGAGTGGCACAGGTGGGCTCAGGGCAGTTGGCTCTGTTGGCATGGGGGCAGGGAGATAGCTGTCAGCATGTGAGCTGAGGAGGGCCCTTAGGAGGGAGAGGTAGGGTAGGTACCCAGCCAGTGGAGGGGTCTGGGCTGGGAGGTGCTGGTTGAGTAGGAATGGCCTTCCATAAAGGAGCTCAAAATGGCCTAGGCCTGTAAGAGAGCATGGGGTGACCCAGAGGTGGGCCAAGACAACCTGAGTTCAACAGAGAGCTTGGTGAGTTGTTCGATGAGTCCCTTGGCCCTCTTGTCCTTTCCCGAGGATTGTGGGTGGTGGGGATGTGGAGAGTTTCAGACAAGAGCTTGATGACTGGGCCTGGAAGTGAAGGCTGAGTTGTTGTCCCTTTGGGTGGTCTGTGGCACACCCAACTGAGGGACGATGTGGTCATGGAGAACCTCAGCCACCAAATTTGCTGTTTCCCCGGAGGTGGGGAATGCCTCTATCCATCCTGTAAAGGTATCAACAAGAATTAGAAGATAGTGGCGCTTTTTATGAGTGACCATGTGGATGAAGTCAATCTTTGCCTGGTTGGTATCCTTGGAGCTGGTGCAAGGCCTGGTGTATCTGGAGGGAGGGACCCTGTGGTTTGGCCTCGGCACACTTTGGCAGGAGGAGTGGACCTGTAAAATATGAGCTCAAAAATGGGTGAGGTCAAAGAGGGGCTCTACGAAGTGGGAAAAAACCTTGGGTCCTGTATGTAAGGTTTGCTGAATGTCTGAAGCGATGGAGAGTGCTTGATCCTAGGGAAGGGTGAGGTGGTTATTTAAGTAGAACCATCCGTCTTCTGTCTGTGTGGCCCCTTTATTCAGGAGTTGTCCATCTCTGACTGATAGCAGGGCTGATAGGAAGGTGTCAAAACAAAGTATGTCCTGTAGATCCAGTCTCCAGGCTACTAGGTCAGCCATGGCATTGCCTAAGGCCACTAGGTCCTTGGAGGACTGGTGTCCCCAAGTAGTGGATTATGGCTACCTCTGCAGGGAGCTGGAGGGCCTCCAAGAGCTTGGCGATAGGGGTCCATGGACAATGGGGGTGCCCTTGGTAGTGAGGAAGCCCCTTTCCTTCCAAAGTATAGAATGGGCATGGGCTATTAACAAGCATATTTAGAGTTAGTGTTGATGGAAGCCCATTGACCCTTAACTATTTAGAGCGTTTTAGTCAAGGCAATTAATTTGGACTCTTGGGAAGAGGTCCCCACTGGCAGGTGCATTGCTTCAACTGTTTTAGTGGAAGTGACCACCACGTAAGCCCGCCTGGCAGGTTTCCTGATCTGTCTATAAGAGAACTTCCATTGGGGCTGGAGAGATGGCTCAGAAGCTAAGAGCACTGGCTGCTCTTCCAGAGGTCCTGAGTTCAATTCCCAGCAACCACAGTAGAAAGAACACTGTGTACATAATAAATAAATGTATAAATGAATTAATAAATAAATGAGAACTTCTATCAACAAGGAGGGTGAGTTGGCGGTCTGTGAGGGGCTGGTCTAGGAGACCAGGCCAAGATAAGCATAAGGCCTCCACAGCCTCTGGGCAGGAGTGGGAGGGGCAATCAGAGGAGGAGTTGGGTTGCAGGGAACCTGTGATGCAGTTAAGGGGAGAAGAAGCTGGGAGTCAGAAAAGAATGTGGGACCAAGGAGAGGTTGGCCCCAAAGCGACTGTGGATAGCACCAGACAAACGGGTATGACTAGAAAAGGGTGTGAGAAGAACCCTGCAAGAATGCAGGGAAGTGGCAAGGTCTTAGACAGAAAGGAGGAGGTCCCATCCACTCCCCACCCCATGACAGAAACTGTCAAGGGAACTGGGACTTGAGTGAGATGTCAACAAAGAAAAGGTTGCCCCATTTTTAACAGGAAGGCGATGGACTTACCACTACCTGGAGAATTACTCTGGGCTCGGCCAAGGTGATGGGAGTCTCTGAGTCTGGGCGCCGTCAGTCCTCTGCCAGGCTAAGGAGCTCAAAGGCTGGAAGGGTCTCAGATGCCTGTGCTGGTGGAGCTGGACCTCCGTGGAGTGGCATAGAGGACAAGTGCATTCTGACTTCTAGTGGCTGGAGGAGCTGACTTTGGCTGGTCCCCAGTGGCAGAGCCTTGTGGACTTTCCCTGCTACCTTTGTGGGAATGCCGATGGCCTCGGGGCAGTTTCTTAGGCATGAGCTTGGAGCATAGCCTTCCTTTGCAGCCAAGCCTGCCAGAAAGACTCAGCTGCTTCCTCTCCGGTGTTAAAAACCTTAAAAGTCACCTTAAAAGCCGCCGGGAGGAGGTGGTGCACACCTTTAATCCCAGCAGTTGGGAGGCAGAGGCAGACGGATCTCTGTGAGTTTTGTTGCCTACAGAGTGAGTTCCAGGACAGGCTCCAAAGCTACAGAGAAACCATGTCTTAAAACAAGACAAAACAAAAACAAAACAAACAAAAAAATCCTTAAAAGCCATTTTCGCCAGTTTCTGTATGAAGGTTTAGGGAACATCCTCAGCCACTTTTGGTTTTTTGTTTGTTTGTTTGTTTGTTTGTTTTTTCTAGTACCTATTCATAACAGTGAAATGAAATGGGTAACCAGGACCATGGCTCCCACTGGGGAGGCTGGATCAAGGCTGGTAGGGCAAACTGGTATGATCCCAACATGGTAGGACGGAAGAGCAGACAGAAACAAACAGGGAGGAAGGATCTGTTGCAGGTGGAGTGGGCAGGTAGGAGCCCAGCATGGCCGGACCAAACACTAGGAGCCTAGTGAGTAAAAGAGGCAAAACGGGTACCTTTTGGGGCTACCAAGGTGTGCCTGAGAGAACACACCAGGGACAAACAGAGTTAGTGCGAGACGTGGGGAACTCCAGTGACTCAGGCAGGGCTCAGGATTAGTCCCTGGGGGAAAAGACCCCAGAGCTGCCACAACCCCAACCAACAAAACCTGGGCCACTGAGCACTGGCTATAAAGGGAGGGGTGGGAGTGCAGAGCTCAAAACCCTGGATAAGGGAGCTCAAAACATTTGTCATTTAGTGCGAGACAGCCGCAATTTGGATAAATTTTGCAGCAGACACCCCAGGGGTGACTGAGGATCAGGTTTCCAAGCCTATGCCAAGACAGGGAACCCCAAAGGAAGGGCCAAGACAAGGCCTGGAAACAGTGGCTGGACTCTCCAGCGGGGAAGGACACCTAGTGGAGGTCATTTTCTTTTTTGGTTTTTCGAGACAAGGTTTCTTCATGTAGTCCTGGCTGTCCAGGAACTTACTCTGTAGACTAGGCTAGCTTTGACTAGGCACCTGCCTCTGCCTCCTGAGTACTGGAATTAAAGGCATGCGCCACTATTCCAGTTGAAGACCATTTTCTTTTACCAGAAGACAGGATAGGTGCTCTTACCATCATGGGTGTGGAGATTAGAGTCTGATTCACTAGCAGGTAATTCCCCTAAAGACTAAGGCTTTTAAATTGTTTTTCAATTAGCTGATTATTTTGAGACAGACTCTCACTATATAGACCAGGCTAGCCTCAAACTCACAAGAGATCTGCCTACCTCTGCCTCCTGAGTGCTAGGATCAAAGGTGTGTGCACCACCACATGGCCATGTCTGATTTTCTTTTTTAATGGTGTAAGGACTTTTTGATCATTCGGTATTTTTTTTCCTGCCTAGAACTGAACCTGTTCCACAATAAATAATTATTGGATGATAAATTATAGGACGAAACCAGAGTCCTGTGAGGCTGGGTTTATCGGTCTAGAATGGTGTCTGAGAGGACAGGAACAGATTTGGGGAGAAGATGGCAGTCCAAGGTACAGGAATAAGGAGCTTTCTGGCTTCACCGCGACAGCCCTGAGGCTGAGGTGCCACCGCCAGCAGCTCTGCAGAGAGCCCTCATCCTCAGTATTGCAGAGGGGTCAGTTTGGCTGAAGAGCAAGAAGTGGGGTTAAGGGTGTCTGGCCTGAATCCTTTCCCTACCCAGTTTGATTTACCAGTACTCAGTGTGGTTTTGGTGAGACCTGGCCTGGAAACCTGTCTGCATGGTTAGCTTCTGTGTTAGGAGACAGCAGGTTTGTGATCCTCTCTGACCCTGTTTTCATATCTACAAAAGATGGGCAGGAATACTTACTCACCTGGCATGGTCATTGTGAGGATGATGTGACTTCAGTTCTAGGTTAGTTAGCTGCTGTCAGTGTCAAGCCTTGGTGATGTCATGATGAAGCCAGCAAGCTTCTTATTATTCCTGTTCCTTGGACTGCCAAATCCACTCCAAGTCCTCTGCAATACCTTCCTGGACTGATGAACCTAGCCTCACAGGATCGAATCCCTTATCCTAGAATCTGTAATCCAATAAGTGTTTTTGAGTCACCACAATGGAATAGGTACAGTTCTAGGCAGGAAAAAAAAACCCTGGGGCTTCTTCACATCCTCATTTTCTTATACTCTCTGGCAACTCTGTAGACCCTCTGAGCCTGAGAGAAGGAAAATGCTGCCTAACTGTATCTAAGAACACCATCTCTCAATTTGAAAAAGTGCGGATGAAGTCCAGATTACAGGAGGGAGGGGATCTGGTTTGCTGACTCCCTGCCGCTATTGGGTGGTTCTCGCATTCCTCAGCTCCCTTTTCCTAGCTTGGTGTTCCTCTGGTTCCAGGGTCCATCTCATATTTTTCCCTTCACCAGACAATGGAGCTTGCTCGGAACCCAGCCATGATGCAAGAAATGATGCGGAACCAGGACCGGGCCCTCAGCAACTTGGAAAGTGTCCCTGGAGGGTATAATGCCCTCCGCCGCATGTACACCGACATCCAGGAGCCCATGCTCACAGCTGCTCGGGAACAGGTGGGGCCAGGAGGCAAGCAACAGGAGGGCTGGCTGGGATCAGGATTCCCTACTCCCAACATAAGCACATCCCAGTGCTTTCTGAGGTTACTTGCCCAGTCTCCTGTGGGCTTGAAGGCATTTCCTTTCAAGTGCAGATCCAGTGATGGCCAACTTGATGAGGGCAGAATGTAATAGAGATCCCTAGGAAAGTAGGTAAGATGGTGTCGAAGGGACATGACATTGTTCTGATAGATTCTTATGCCAGAGGCTCAAAGGTTGGGGGGCTGACATGTTTCATCCATCAGAATCACTTGGGGAAACTTTGTTAATAACGAGGTTCCAGACCCTACTTAGGACTGCTTATCGGGCCAGTGTCTACAGGCTTTTGTTTTGGAGACAGATCTCCTAATGTAGCCCTGGCTGTCCTGGAACTCTATGTAAAACAGGTTGGCCTCTGACTCATAGAAATCCACCTGCCTCTGCTGCAATTAAATGCTCACTGAAACCTTGTTTTTGTTTTTATATTTTCAAGACAAGGTTTCTCTATAGAGCTCGGGGTGTCCTAGAACTTGAAATCCTCCCAAGTCAGTGCTCCAGCTGTTAGGATGTATCACCATGGTCAGTGGGATTATGTACTTTAAAAAAATATTTATTTTATATGTTTGGATGTATGGCTACATGTATATTTGTGCACCACTTGCATGCAGTGCCTGTGGAGGCCGGAAGAAGGGGTCAGATCCTCTGACACTAGAGTTACAGATGATCTGAACCGCCATGTTGGTGCTAACAGACACACTCAGGCCCTCTGGAAGAGCACCCATTGCTCTTAACTCTCTGAGCCATCTCTCCAGCCCCATGCATCTCCAGGATTGGGCACTTTTGAAAATGTTTTAGGGCTGGGTGATGGTGGCGCATGCCTTTAATCCCAGCATTTGGGAGGCAGAGGCAGGCAGATCTCTGTGAATTTGAGGCCAGCCTGGTCTATTTAGCAAGTTCCAGGACAGCTAAGGCTATACTGAGAAACCCTGTCTCGAAAAACAAAATACAAAAAAACAAACAGTCAAAAATTCTGTGCGGAGAATATTGTTCACTGGTAGAGCACTTGCCTAGAGTGTGTGAGGCTTAAGGTCAGTTCCTAGCACCACCAAAAGGGGAAAAAAAAACCAACTGTATGAATATGAGGTGTGGTGTCCCATATCTATAGTCCCAGCATTTAGGGAGATCAGGAGTTGAAAGCCAGCCTAACTACATGAAATTCTGTCTCAGATCAATGAATAAAGTAGCTCAGTTGGTAGATTGCTTTGACTAACATGCACAAGGCCCTGAGTTTGAGCCCCAGCAACACAAATCCTAGGCATAGTAGTAATGCCCCTATAATCCTGGCACTCGGGAGGACCCAGAGGCCATGGCCGTCCTCAACTACAGACCAGGTTCAAGGCCAACTTGAGAAACATGATATCCTGTCTCCAAAACAAAACTAAATCGAATAGTCGAGAAAGGCAACAAGCACTCCAGCTAATTCTGAGCACACACAATGAAGCAGAAAAAACACTGGTTTTGCTAAAAGAATAAAGCATTTGGCATCCACAGACCTGGGTTCCATTTTCTAGCAGTGTGATTTTCTGTGCTCTCTCCGAGTCTCCCTCACTCTCAGAGCAGAGGTGTCTGTCACAGCAGCAGTGCTCACATGTTGCTCTAGAGGACAAGGTGAGCATGGATCATACGCCTGTAACCCCAGCTTCCAAAAGGCAGAGGTAGGAAATCAGCTGGTGGCACACTGCCCCCACCCCCCAAAAAAGATGCATTCATACCTGTAATCCCTTTACTCTAGAGATAGAGGCAGGAAAATCAAAAGTTCAAGGCTAGCCTGAACTACAAGAGACTATAAAAATCAAGCATACGAAAGTTACAGAGGGCCTTGAAGAACTTTGTTTTTGTGAGTTGAACGCTATTAGTATCACTGCCAGAAACTAAAACTGAAGTCTGGGCATGGCGAGAGAGCGAGAGCAAACCTAGAAGAAAGTGTGGCCTTCCCCCAGATATCTTTAATGTCTGATCCTGTAAGACATTTGGCTTGTCAGGTCTGTATTCATTCCACTGAACATGCCCTGCTATACAGCTTTCATAAGAGTAAGGAAAAAGAGCAAATTAACACTTTGTAGAGTTAAGAAAACTTCCTAATCTTACAGGTTTTCTGAGAAACCCTGTCTCGAAAAACAAAATACAAAAAAACAAACAAAAATTCTGTGTGGAGAATATTGTTCACTGGTAGAGCACTTGCCTAGAGTGTGTGAGGCCTAGGGTCAGTTCCTAGCACCACCAAAAGGGGAAAAAAAACCAACTCTATGAATATGAGGTGTGGTGTCCCATATCTATAGTCCCAGCATTTAGGGAGATCGGGAGTTGAAAGCCAGCCTAACTACATAAAATTCTGTCTCAGATCAATGAATAAAGTAGCTCAGTTGGTAGATTGCTTTGGCCACATAGGGCCACATTTTTGAGAGCTGGCGTATAGAGGGATATTATATTAGAATAAATCGCCCAGGCATATAGTAGGTGCTCAATAAATAGTGGGTAGTCACTCTGGTGGTTCAGGGAAAGAGATTTAGTCTGTAGGTGTGCTAGGAAGCACAGAACAAGTTAAGGAGAAAAGTTGGTGACGTGGGGCCGATTGCGGCAGTGGAAATCTGAAGTGGCAGTGATCTGGTTTGTGAAGCCGTTTGGTTAGTCTGTGGAAGCCAGCAGCGTCTGTCCTCAGCTCGGCAGATGATTTGTCAGCTGAGACCCCGTGACTCACTCTGAATGACAGGACAGGTGGGAGGGGCTGCTCAGCTAGCGCCCTGGCTTCAAGATCTTAAGTGAGCCTCTCTGGAACGGAGCAAGTGAAGGAGGGTCCAGAACTGCTTGGCACACGGGACCCTCTGAGCATACAGGTCCCTAGAGAGCCCTCTCTATCCTGGTTGCTGGAGTGATCCATCTGATGAAGTACATCCCGAGTAATCTTTGGCAGCATGGGAGACAGACTGGGGACTAACCCAAGGGACAGAGGAAGAGGAAAACCTCAAGGGAATCCTTAGCCAGAGCTCCACTTCCCTAGGGCTCTGTCATGACTTAATTAGATAGCTCAAATGCCTCTCAGGGGACTAAGACGTGAGGAAGAGAGTTCTGGGGGTTAGCATTAGGCCAACGTGGCAGGGAAAGAGGAAACTGGGGGTATCTCGGGATCACATTAGCTAGGTCTGACAGCCTGCAGCCATGAAGCTAACCATTCCTTACTGAGCTACTAGTGTCAAGGCTGAGGGTAAAAAGGTGAATCCAACATTACCTCTGCCCCTTAACTACTCCAAGAGCAAAAATACCTCATGAGAGCACAGGAAAGCCGTATGTGAAACTCTGGGTCCTAGAGTTGAAAGCAGAGGCCCACACTGAGCACACGCAAGGGAAACGACATCGTTTTCTGCAGGCGTTGGCTGCCAGTCACTGGCGTCAGCCAGTTGCCCTCTGCAGGCTGGGATGAGAGTGGAGCTCGTCTTTCGGGACAGAGCAGAGGAGGCTCTGATGCGTCTCTCCTTTGCCTGGGGAGGGGAGGCTGCTACATGTGAGCAGAGAGGGAGCCTCTCCTTCGCCCCTGATTTGTTTCAGGCCTTAACCCAAAACCTTTCCCTCCTCCCAGTTTGGCAACAATCCCTTCTCTTCCCTGGCCGGGAACTCCGACAGCACATCTTCCCAGCCTCTTCGGACTGAGAATCGAGAGCCCCTCCCTAACCCCTGGAGCCCCTCGCCCCCCACCTCCCAGGCCCCCGGGTCCGGTGGGGAGGGCACCGGAGGATCGGGGACCAGCCAGGTGCACCCGACAGTCTCGAACCCCTTTGGGATCAATGCGGCTAGCCTGGGGTCAGGTATGTCTTAGGGTGAAGGAGCTTAGTGGGGTCACATCAGGGCAGCCCCTCTGCCCCAGACTGAATGGGGTTCACACTGCTTCAGTGTTTTGAAAACAGGTGAGACTGAATTAAAGCTACAGAAGGGCTCAGCAGCCGGGGGTAATGGCCCCGTCCTGCATAGGAGGAAGGTTTGTTCTGGTCATGTCCCATGTCCCTGGTAGTGACCTAAGTAGCAGCTCATGAGTAAAGCAAGCCGACCTCCCAGCCCCATGAACACCTCCAGCACCATCCAGTGTCAATGGGTCAGCGTGGGAGATGAGAATTAGAGGAAGGGTTGCAGAGGAATCAAACCACATTCAGGGACAGGCAGATGTGATGTTAGAAGAGAAAGATATGCAGGGTTACCATGTGCACAGATACAGGACACACTGCTAAGCTCCAGGGAATTCTCTGCATTGGGACAGGACACATGGCTCTGGGAGAGCTTTTGGTAGATTCCCTGATCTCTGCATTCCTTCCCCTTAATGTGCTTCTGTTTCCTAATTTATTAAGGAAGGACTAGCTCTTGATCTGTGGTTTGAACACTATTCCTAAGTGTTGAGGGATCTGGACCATCTCCAGGAGAGGGAAGGACCCAATGGGAGCCAGCTCCATGTGTCTGCACTGGCTTCAGCCACACCATTACCATACCTAAGTGGGACTGCTTGAGAAGCAGGCCTCTGCTGCTAAGGCAGGTTTAGAAGTCCTTGCTCTCCGTGGCGTTCACTTCTTTCCGGCTCTCACTGCTCTGAGCCTGGGGCAGGCACAGTCCAGAGGGACATAACTCAGTCTTGGTTTCTAGCCAGTCAGTGGGACAGGTCCAGGATAAAGCAGTGTAAACTAACTTTAGAGGCAGGAGCGCTTGGACCCGTGTCATGTGCTCGGATGCCTATTTACTGTAGCTTCTCTGTTTCCTGACCACTCTTGTGAAGTAAGGTAGATGAAATGAGGTATCTAGTTTCCATTTGGACCCCTTTCTTCCTGTTTTGTTTCTCCCTCTTTGTTCTAGGGATGTTCAACAGCCCAGAAATGCAAGCGCTCCTCCAGCAGATTTCTGAAAACCCCCAGCTGATGCAGAATGTGATCTCAGCCCCTTACATGCGCACCATGATGCAGACACTCGCCCAGAACCCTGACTTTGCTGCTCAGGTATGAATCTGGCCAAAGGAGGTGCTGTGACCTAACAGTTGCCACTCTCCGGGGCTAGGCTGCCTATGTTCATACCCCAGTTTTGCTATTTCGCGGCTATGTAAGCTAAACAAGTTATCTCACCTCCTGATCTCCTCCGCACATGGTGGCAGCAATAGTTCCTTCCCCACTGGAATGGGTGGCACTGTGTACTTGTGGTGGTAGCTCAAGTGACAGCAGACAGCCTGGGCCGCCTGACTGTGCCGCCCGTTATTGCTGAGCACACACGTCCGTTCCTTCTCACCGCCCCACATGCGCTTTTAGAGTACTTTGAGATTTCTTAAAATGCTGGTCAGATTTTTTGCAGTGGCAGAGCACTGAGGAGGGTCTGAAGCTGTGGGGGCTTCTTAGGGAAGGATGACCCAGGCCTCCCCACTCCCTCCCCCTGGCAGATGATGGTGAATGTCCCGCTGTTGGCGGGGAACCCGCAGCTTCAGGAGCAGCTCCGCCTGCAGCTCCCTGTATTTCTGCAGCAGGTGAGTGAGGGTCGCTGAGGGGAGACCTGGAAGCCCAGTGGCCGGGAATTCAGGTGACAGGCTATGGCTGCAGCTTACTTGCTCTTCCTGCTGTCTCCCGTTGCCCTTCCCTGCTTGTTTCCCAACAGATGCAGAACCCAGAGTCTCTCTCCATCCTTACCAATCCCCGGGCCATGCAGGCCTTGCTGCAGATCCAGCAGGGCCTGCAGACCCTACAAACTGAAGCCCCTGGGCTAGTACCAAGGTAAGGAGGGTTGGTGGGTGTTAAGGTTCTCCCTGTCTGTCTGTCTTACACACACACACCCACTGCACCATTTTTCCTTGGGCTGAGTCCACTTTCCTGTTTTGTTCTGACTGCTTTTCCTTCTGGATCTCATTTTTCTTCTCCAGATTAAGTCTCCTTTGTAGCCCAGGCTAGCCTCGAGCTTATGGTCCTCTTATCTCAGCCCCCCCC
>PVIU01028313.1:0-19163 GCA_004026605.1 Ondatra zibethicus | reverse complement strand
AGGCCAGGAGGGATGGGGGTGGGCCTTGGACTTCCAACAGGGCAGGGCACCATGCCCTCTTTCAAGGAAGAAGGGGGAGGGAGGAGGGGTGGGGGGGTAGTGGGAGGGGACCGGGAGAAGGGGAAGAAAGGAAAAAAAAAATTTATTTCTTTAATTATGTTCTTGAATGGAAAAAATAAAACAAAACAATGTATGGAAATAAATAAATAAATAAAAAGAAGAGTAAATATCCATAAAAAACAGATAAGACAGCTCTAACAAGTACAATTTGATATACTTAAAAGAAAGATGTGAAGATGCCTAGTAATCAGATTTGTATGCTTGAAAAAGTTAAGTGGTAAGTAGAACTGAATAACTATATAGATAATAAATATAAGTAAGTAATGTGAGCATCATTTGTAAGCAGCATTTAATGTCACTGATCAAAATATTCACCTGCTCTTTTAACAAGAGAACAAGGTTACAGAAGCAGAAATCAGCTTATTGCAGTAAATTCAGAAAAGTGCAGAACATATGGATAGAGGCAGCTTTTTCAACAACTCAGCTGAGAGGGAAACAAAGCTGTCAATTGTAAAATGGTGTGTCTTCTGGGAAATGGTCATGTAACAACATCACTGTTGACATTTGGGCTCAGATAATTTTTTTCTGTGACAGACTGAGTAATGTCTCATCAGATATGCATTGAACATCCATTGTCCAAACTTTAGATGACCCCAATATTCCACACACTGCCTAAGGCTTCTGGGGGATCATTCCTGATTGACTGAGGACCAGTGATTTAAAAGGTTTTCATGCTGATTAAGCAATCAGTGAGTGAATATAATTGCAATTAAAAGTTAAGTCAGAACATCAAGATACCCAGTGATGAAATAGATCTGGCCTGTGGATTCTGAGGATAGGAATTTTAATGTTTTCCTCTTTTAAATATTTTATGTATTAATTGTTTATTTCATGTAATATATCTTGATCTTGTTCTTACCCCTCCCCACTATTATCTTACACCCTCCCTTATTTCCCTACCTAGCCTATTTTTCTTCCAATTGGGGTGGCTCAGTATTCCTAAGCATGGCACCTACACTCGAGCACAGTTGTGATACCTGCTGCCAATTCCTAGATGAAAACTGATTTTCCTTCTTCCCAAAGCTGTAAATTGTAAATAGTTCTTGACTACAGATGGGGCTTCCTGCTATTTTGCCTCCTCCATGCTAGGATTTTGTTTGACTTGTGGTTGTGCTACTCTTATGCATGGAATCTGTCTGTGAGTTATGTCTGGAAACCAATATTTTCTTGGTATCATCCATCTACTCACACCGTTGGAATTCTCCTACCTCCTCCTTCACATAGAATTCCTGAACCTTGAAAGAGGGCTGTGATATAGATATCCCAGTTATGGTTGAGCATTCCAAAATTTCTAGTTATCTTCATTTTGTTCAATTATGTGTTTCTTCATTAACTACTATCTTCTATAAGAAGAATGGGAACATTTTATGATAGAGAAAACTAGGAATAATAAAGAGGGTAATTTCTCAAAACAGGTTTTGAATAAAAGTATCATAAGTTGTCACCTGGTGATGAAATAACTAATAATATTCTTATCCTTAGAGATCAGACACTCTTTTCATATCATTCACCTAAATGAGGACAATTAATCCATGTGTGGCCCTTCTTCACTTTCTTTTCTTAGTGTTTTTCCTCAGTCATGGCTTGCTTTAGTAATAATCCTTATTTTTAAAAAAAATCATCCTCATTGAAGAGTCATATAGTTAAATTTTTCATGACTATGTGAAATCAACATCTAGGCTCAGTAGACAATAAATCTAAATTCATTTTTAATACCACTGTAATGAGATATTCTCTACTTACTGTTTAAAACAGCACAGCTCTCCTATCTTACAGTTCTGGAGCCTGGGAATTTATGAAGCTAAATTCTAGCCAAATCTCAGTATTGAGTTCATTCTAGAATTTTTTATTGCCATAAAAGGTAGTATTGGCTGTAGGAATTCATATGTAAGCATCTTACGGAGCTCACTACTAAGTCTCACATGAGATGGTAAAAGGAATACTATGAAAATATGGTAGTAATATGTAGGCTATAGTCAGGATCAAAGAGGAAAATTTATATTAGATATTCATTTTATCTGAACAAAATCAAGGCTTTGGTAATATGAGGTACACTGTACTGTCATGCCATCAAATATGTGATTCTTGGGTCTGAACTTTTATAGGATCATTGGCCTTTAACGAAAGAAAATGTGCTGTGGTAGTTGCTGTTCACTTTATTTTCATTTTTATCAAACTGCTAGAAAATCTGGCAGTTTAATTTCTGGTACATTGGAGGCCATCAGGTGTTCTTTAAATGCAGCCTCTCCAGAAAATAAGTCTCATCAGTACCATCTGGCAAGCCTACATTAACAAGGGAACAAGTGGCAGACTCAGCCTGTTTGGGATACATATTTCATACAATATAATGTCAAGCGAAGCACAAAGGCAACTGATCTCTAGATTGAAAATGGTCAATGGAGGTTGCTTTATTGCTGCACATTCTGTTATTGGCCATATGAACCTTGAAGTCTGTTTGCTACTTTATGTCATCTGTGATCAGTTGCATAAGCTGTACACAACACCCATTCTACTAAGCATTGATGCAGGAAATAAAATGATTGCAACTAGAAGTGGGTGTGGGTGCCTAATACATATAAATGTAGCAAGAAACCATTAGACAATAAAAGTTAGCTCCCAGATGGTCCAACCATCTGGAACATAAATCCATAAAGGTACTTGTGTAGTAGTTTTGCAATAAAAAAAATCAGACCTCACTGAGAATTTTTAGTGGGCACTTACCAAGTTCACTGTTAACATTAGTGTTGATAAATGACAATTACACCTATATACAAACTTACATTCATCAAGATAGTGTCTGGAAGCTTTGAGCGTCTACTAAAGGAGAATTGTATTATAAACTAATAGGTCTCAGGGAGAATGCTTCCAGTCAGTTTAGTGAAAATCTTTAATTCCATGTAAGTATAGGAAATAATATTCATCTATTTGAATTTTCTCTCGTTTTCCCATTTAAGTCCCTCACAAATACTAACTACATGCTTGCCTTAATTCTCTCTTACAATCTCATTTCACAGGTAGGCGAATTAGATAAAGAAAAATGGTAATTATATTTAGTAAATAAAAAAATGGGGTCCCTCTGTTCTACTATGACTTTCCTCTGAAGCAGAATAGGAAATGAGAAAGGTTTCATTGGGACATCATTGCATAGGGTGTTCCTTCTTAATCTCATTACCTTACACATGACCAAGACCTGCAGCATCCCACAGGCCCTATTATAGTAGTGGTTCTCTCTACTGAGAATTTGCACAAATCCTCCCAATTTATACTTGTAACATTCCTTTTGGAAACATTCAAGTGACAACTATTTGGAAATGTATTTTCTGCAATGTATTTTTAGAAAACTGTATTTTTTTTATAGATTTAGAGGGCCATGGCAACAACAAGCCTATCTATGTGCTATGGTTTTATTTACATATTTATGTATTTTTAACACTGAATTGGCTCCTCTGTTGCTGTTTTCTATGGGATGAGAGATAAAGAACTGAAGGGTTGAATTTCAATGTGATCTATCTGAGAAATGTGCAATAAACAGCAGACAGATAGATTTCCTAGAAACCTGTCATAATGAGATTGCACAGGATATAGGCCCAGCTTCGGGATTATTCTTCAGTGATTTCTGTGAAAACAGGGACACTGCCTACCATCAAATCCCTGTTGTTTACATAATAGAACTTTCTTAGTACTTAAGAAACATGCTCTCTGTATGATAACATATTCTAGAAGGATCTCTTTATATGGACATGTACATATGGAGACAGTATTTCTCGTAGTTAAAATGCTACACTTTGAATTTGTAATCCTATATTAAACATTAAAGTAAAAACTTACTAATTTTTGATTCATTATGTATTTTATTCATATGAACTCCTTAGATGTCAAGCATGAGTAATTCACATAACATAAATGAACTGGATCCCCTCATTAGTGAAGTCCACTTTATCTTTGTCATACTTCTGTAATGGAATAGGGTTAGTTATTAGCTGAAAATAATGTTATAAAGATATGTATTTGAAAGTAAAATGGGATTCAAGATTTCCATGAGTAGCATATTGAAATTTTGTTCACGATGAAGTGCTACGTATAATTTCATTCTGGAATTTTAAGTGTCTTCAGTAGATACTGGTTTTTTAGCATTAAATACATCCTGTGAGTTCATTCTTAGGTCCCCAGTGCCATAAAACTTCAACAAAAGGATATGGGAGATTCTAACTGCACTAATGTTGTTAGAGAAATCATCATTAGTCAATGTTCTCTTTCAACAGAGGATTGGGAGCTGAATTCCCATCTCCCTTTCTGTCTGTTTTTATCTGCCGGATGCATAGGTTATTTCCCCAGGAAGTTTCAGTGCAATATGACAGAGGCAGAAGCTAAATTAAGAGCCCAGACTTTGGCCATGAGCTAGTATCAAATAGATCAGTCCAAATTTCTCCCATTCACTTTGGCAGGTCACTTTTTGTGTATCTTTTTCTGATTGAAATTATGAATCTGAAATAAATATGTTAAATTGAAATAAATTAAACTACTCAGCTCACTGATGAACCTTGTGTTCCACAAAAGGCAGAAAAAATGCAGGATTTGCCATGCTGTTTAGTTAGAATGTAAACTGAGAATAATGAAGACTTCAACCTTGTTATAAAATTGTTATTATTATATTATTATTACTATATCATGTCTTGGGAGGATAAGATGTAATAAGCTTTCACTTTTTCATGTACTTAGTCTAGAGAATAGATTGCTAAAATGACATGATATCAGAAGTTTCTCTCCTTTTAATCATCATATGATTAATTTAATCATCATAAGACTCATTCCACTTCACATATGAAAATTGATAGGAATGGCATCTCTTTTCCAAGGAAACACCGTGTAACAACATAAAAATAAGCTTCTAACTTCACATACCCTTTCACTATTACCATTACCAGTCAGTCATGTCTACTAAAAGCAGAAAATAAACTTAAATGCCTTATCAACGATCAGAAATCTGCCAAGTAGTACTGCTGTAAGTCTGGGATATTCTTTCCAGAAGAGTCCCTCTTTTTTCCCCTCTATCTCTGTAAAGATAATTATGCCCTGCCTTCTTCAACAGGGAGCTACTATCAACTTTTTCTGATAGATCCAGATCATTTTATATCCTAGATCAAGTGCAGTGATTAGAGTTACACCCTTAACTGAATTCTCTAATTCAATTTCTGCAAATACTTTAATGAGATAACACTATCTTATTGTCGCTAGCCTTCACTTTTAGAGAAAATAGTAAATAAATATGTAGAAGAACTACAGGGCTTTTAGCTTCTCTTTCAAAGCTGGTAAGGTTTAGGTTTCTACAAGAAATAATAGTTGCTCTAGAAAAGAATAGAATAGATGCTATGATAGAAGATCCAGGGGAATAAAAAATAATTCTGCATGGTACCTCAATTCATTTGTTACAGTCCTGTGTATGTGGTATTCTATAATCTTATATTTAAAATATTTGAAGTATATAATATAATTGAAATAAATCCCACCCTTCACATATAAATTAAATGTTAGTTTTGGTATTTAATTCATTAGTTAAACAAGTATGAAAGGTTGTCATAGAGCTCAATACGTTCTTATATATATATATCCCATATATGTAAATAAGAAAAAAAGGTTGGCTGGGAAGTGGTGGATGCAGGCCTTTAATCCCAGGACTCAGGAGACAAAGACTGTAGGATCTCTGTGAGTTCCAGGCCAATCTGGCCTATACAGTGAGTTCCAGGACAGCCAGGGATAAACAGTAAAACCCTGTGTCAAAAAACTGAAAAAAAAATAAACTAGTAAACTGACAGTAATTAATATGCTGTTAAATGTTTTATATGATGCTCAATCACACCAAAGTATAGAAACTATCACATAGATACTAATAAAGCATGGAAGGACAGACCTTTTGTGTCATCAGTGTTTTAATACAGTAAGAAAGGCTACACCTATTTTATTATTTCTTGAGGATTGATGTTATTGGGTCATCAATAGAATAAATTGTCTTCAAATTGAAAAATACAATGAATTTTTTTTCTAATACTGCATTAACCCTGAAAATAAAGCCAAAATTGGTTTTGCTGGTGGACAATTACCCACATCTTTCAATATAATGGGATGGAATATTAATCACAGCAATAGTGTAGCTGGAAAAGAAGATTATTTGGAAAATATTCCCTCCAAATTTCCGCTAAGCAGAGCACATCTACATGAGTCATCGACTTGTAAGCAAGCACCGCTGATAATCTCAGGCGAGGTCTCTTTTTGAAGGGGTAACGCTGTGATGATGAGTGGATGGAAATGTGAGCCCTTTGCTGACACTGTCTGTCGGCTTCGCTCTACAGTAGACATTTGATGTCTCTGAAGTCTTAATTTACTATCACCTCATCGTCACTGTCCTCAGGGTCTATGTCATGAGAAGACTGATGGTGACAGGACAGCATTATTCATTTGAAAAGTAGCCCTGCAGGACAAGGTGCCGAATTCTACCAATTACAAATTATTAGAGTAAATGTCAGATACTTTCTGTAGTATGTTTCTAGGGAGACATGTATTTTTTTGGAGCAAGCTGTGATAATATGCTTGTATTTAATAAAATAAAACATAGGCAAATGAACTCTACCTTTAGAGTAGTGACAGGAGAAAATACAGCAAAATAGTCAACCAACATTTGGCCAATAACAACTATACTATAGTGATAGTTACTATGTTCCATGTCTTACTTTGCTATACCGAATGGCAAGCTATTATCCCTCTCTTAGAAACACCATCTGTAAAGGTGACATTTTAATGCATGGATAACAGAATAAGTGTAAAATGAAAGAGTATGGAATTAAAGTTCCATGTGACATGATGGAAAAGGGCACAGATTATGGAATAGCACAGTTTGGTCATAAATGCTGTGACTTAGTTTGTGGTCCCAGGCCATTTCATTATCATGCTAGAAGTTCTTCGAAAATGGCAATAATCTTATTTTCTTATAAAATTGTTAGCAAACTTGAAATACATTATACATACTGATTGGTTACTGAGTTGTCTTGGTTTTAAATCCTTTTTATTGAACGTGTTATCTTTAAGAAGGAAGCCGATTTTTGTGGAAAGATATTGTATTAGAAATAACTTAGTAATCTTTACTTGAATTTAGAAATCAGCAGAATACTACAGATTGAAAGTTGGAAAGCCTGGGACTGACAGGAATGTCATGAGGCCGATATCTATTAGGGAATGCTAAGGAACCACAAAAATAATGAACACTTAACCAATATGTTCTCCGAAATGAAAACAAAACTGAATTTTGTCTCTGTCAAATTGTAGACAGCCATGCATAGATGTTCACAGATAACAGGGATCAATAGAAGATGGCCCTCAACAAAGCTTTCATCATCACTGGTCCTAGCTAGCAGGTTTCTTGACCCTAAGTGGAAGCATGTTGAAGTCCATTGTGGATAGTGCTGTAGTGTGTGAAACAGTATAATTATACAGTGTGCTCTAAAATGATGTCATATGATGGGTCACCTAAAGAGTTGACATCGCTGCTCACTACCATTGTCACAGGGAACATTGTGTGTGTGTTGACAGCAGCAAGCAGTACCTTTAAAGCCTGGAGGATGTTCCCCTTTCTCTATGATCATCTGACCAAATCATTCAAACTGAATGGCATCTCATTACTGCCATTAGTCTTACATGAGAAAATCCTCTGATCATCCCACCTACTACTCTCTCTACCTCCATCCCCACTTGTTCTTCTCAGGATAGTAAACTCCTAACTCCAGCTTGTGCTTAGAGGTGATGTGATTTCTTTTTGTCTTATTTAACTCATCTCTCTGAGTCTTTTAACCAGTAGGTTTTTAACCAGCAGGTTAAAAAAAGAAAAGAAACAAAATATAAACTTTTAATCTATTCCAATGTGATTTTTGTTTTAATTCAGCAATTGTAGCATTATATCAGAGTATTCAGGTTTTGTTGGTAAAAATTCCCCATCTCTTATATTTTAACCCCTAGATCTCCCCACCCTACCCCAGCTAATCATTGTCTATATTTGGAAGGGAGGGGAGATTTTGTGGCCTTACTGTGAGAGATGAGAAGCTGGAAACATGGGGATAATCTCAGCTTTGGAAGATTTGAGGGCAGTCTTGTTTGCCAAACCACTTGTTGGTTGTCCATTGTCATCATTAATTTAAATCTGTAGTGTGGTAAATAGTAATTGATATGGCCTAATGACATCCTTTTCAGGGATCTGTTGGTGTATGCTGTTGCTTCTCACTTGCAATCTACACAATTCTGTTCTTCCTTGTCAGCCACTCAGGTATAGCACTGTGTTTTCTACCAAGTGATCTCTTCCAATCTTCTGGTGTCGTGTCCCACCCGTGTTGTGAACTCCCAGGACACAATGCAGGGACAGAAAGCTGGTGTAGACACTATCCTCAGCTTGTCTCTTCATTGTGTTGTGCCAATGTTTGTGTGAAGTCGTCAGTGGTACACATAAAATCCCCCAAGTGGAGGCTACTCACGAGAGTTCTTCAGGAGGACTAGAAGCATGTTGTTCTCAGAGTCACTTCTGTCCTCACCTATCTAATTTGACTTTACCAAGATTGCCTTACTTTCAACATAAGCCATCTATGTCTAGGAAACAAAGTATGGCTATGAAGGTCACTAAACCCATCTATATCCTCATTTGAATATACGCCTCACTTTAACTACCATCTTATTTTAAGGCCTTTACTTTTAAAGATCTAGTTTTTAGTTACCAAATCTGAGTGTGCATGTCAGTTTTTATGATTTGTTGCTGTATGAAATCTTAATCCTTTTTAGACTTTTTTTCTGAAAAGTTTTAAATTCAGAAAGGCAAAGGAAGCAAGGAAGATTAATCTTTTTAAAGTACTGGCCTTTAGGAAGCTAGCAGTAATTATATTTCTCTGTACTATTTCTTGAGTCCCTTGAGTTGTAAATAAATCACCAGAACTCTGTTTGTGTATACAGGTATAGGAAAGATTAAGAGACAGTTAGTGTTTGTTAGGTGACTTGTAATTAAATGCTGTTTCCTCTTTGTTAGTTAATTTTTGCTTTCTTTAAATAAATATCTTCTGAATAACCTGAATAAACATTTGACATCTAGAAGGATAAATGACATGTATCTTTCTTTGAAATAATTTTAAAATTAAAATGTAAAAAGGTGTGTAAAGTGTCAAGGAATTTTTATTTATGTTGCATATGCCTTAACCTCTCATTTATCTTGTTCATGTGGCTGAAAGCCGCCTGTGGCCCTGCTTCAGACTAAGGAGCAGCTTCGCAGAGCTCAAGGAAGGTGTTGTCATGCTACACATCAGGACTCAGTGGAACTGTGACTAAAATGCAAAGGAGGAATGGCTTCTCCTTCTTCTGCTCAAATTTCCCTTCATTAAAAACTCATGAAAAGATACGTGTGACCACAGTGTGGCCACATCACATGACTCTCTGTAAAGTCAAGGTTGAGTTCCACATGCAACATACATGATGCCATAATATTGTAAGACTATTGACGCTACACACACCACTGCTTTTGATAAATTTGGTTAAAATTCTAGACCAAAATAAACTGAGTATAATGAATTTCTCACTACATAAGTTCTTTATGTCTCAGATAACATAGGACGTTTTACCAGATGGTACTTAAGAACAGATGCGTGGTGGTGCAACCAGTTTCTTCAGTGAGCCTGCATCATAAAAACAAACCCTAAAATCTCTGAAAACTATAAGAAAAAAATGTATCTGTTTTTAGTGAGTGGTCGCTTTATAACTGCTTTTGATTTTAAAGTTTCTCTTAGTCCCAAGCCACGTAAGTGGTCAAATGGGGAAATCTTAAAGAGGAACAGACCCAATTTCAATCTCAACAACCTCATTTCCTTGCTTCTTAACCACATGTAAGCTGCTCACCCTTTTAGTGGCTCTGGTATTTTTTCATCTGTATTAGGAGTTCTTTAAGATGGATTATTTGTGTGGCTTAAAATATAAATAAATACATGAAGTATCTGGCCTAGACCAAGCAGTTTTCAGCTATGACTAAAGTGTAATCTTGTTAGAGCAGACACTCTTGGCTTGGCCATCATCTTATTTCCAGGGTCCGTAGCAGCACTTAGCCTAAAGATGTACCTTTAAGGACACATGCCAGCTAATCAAATAATTATCACTTACCAATTATACAAAGTGGGTAATATTAGGTTAACTAGCCATCCCACTTTATTCCTATAAGGCCTGTTTGTCAGTTAGCATATTATAACTAACTGCCGTTACTTTAAATTGTTTTCTTCTGCATCATATGTGGAGGAGAACAGGAACTCACAGTCAAGGTGTGGAATATTAGTATTCTACACAACTTCAATAATTTTGTTCATGTCCTTGTGTTCAAAATATCCATTATCAATTTTTCCCTTCTCAGCCAGTTTTGTGTTTACTTATATTAGAAGATAATACAGCCTAATAAAATACAAATAGGACACTACTACCAAAATGAATAAAGGTATAAAATACTCAAACCACAAGCCTAGCTTCCATGTTTGAGCGTTATCGTTGTCCCCAAACTTCTGAACTTCCCACTTTTGAACATCCCTTAACCTTTCCAAATGTCACCCTGATGGACTGACCTCATTTTATGTCTCAGTGGTAAATTAGGTAGCCCTTACCACAGGACTTTAATAGAAGTAGTTGTATAGTTCCCCAAAGCAATCATATATACACAGTCCAGCTTAGTATCAATGCATAAGTGTTAAATGCAAAGGTATTGAAGAGCTCAGATGCAGCAGCTTGGGTTGGTTTACAAGTGCACATGCTATGTGCTGCCTTAACTTTACTAGTTTACTATGTGCTAACTAGATGTGCATCTAATAGCCTAGGTAAATGTGTGAGGAGAGAAGCATTAATATTTAAATTTTAGAGAAAAAGAAATAGACACCAGTGAGCTATAGTGTATTCTGTGGATGCTTGGTAAAGATACGTCTATGTATGTCCATCAGTTGTGACAAATATACCACTTTGCTCCTAGATGTCAACTGCCAGCCAATATGTGCAGTTTTTAGGAATGAGAGCAAATGGGTCCACCCTGTACTTTCTGCTCAAATTTGCCATGAACCTAACTCTACTCTATAAAAAAAATTTATTAACTTAAAAAGTGCAAACTTATAATACACTTAAAAAGTATATTACAGTATATTATAAAGAAACTGTTCACTGTCCTATCTTAGTCATGCGTCTAACTTTAGTCGTGTTTCATTCTGCTTGCCACTGAAGTTTTGTAAACTTACATAATAAAAATAAGTGGCTGAAATGCTGGGGAAAGAGAGCTACTGTCCTAGGGAATTGGTCTGGTAAAGCGCTGTAGTGCAGCTTGCGAGACAAATGCTGACACCTGTCTGCACCTGTCACACTAACGTTGGACCAAGTTGAATTCAGAAATATTTGGTGGATATTTCTTATTCTAACCCTGTACTTGGGAGATTAAATGGATGGACATCTCTGGGATTGAGGAATTATTTCAGCCAGTAAACTGTTTACTATATGAGCCTAAGTAACTGAGTTTGAGTCCCAGAACCTTCAGAAAATCCTGCTTTTGGGTGTCATTTCTAGTCATAACCGTTGGATTTTTGTCATTGATTTTGTCTTTAAAACAATTAGATCTATCTCTTTCTTATAATAATATGATAATGATGATGCTATGTTCTAAACATGTATTAATCATGAGTCACAGACTAATTGGGAGAAAAACATAAACCAAACCAAAAAAAAAAAAAAAAAAACAACTGGATGAAACATAATCAAGAAGTTGGTATGTTAGCTCTTAAAGTTTCTTCTCAAAGTTACCACAATAAAAAGATAAAAAGTATGTACTAAAACATTTACATTAGGTAAAGTACACTGTAAACTCTAAAGATGATATGGACAACATGCAAAATTTTTAATTTTCCTTATAACTCATTGGTTTGTATATATAAATATATATAAACTCATTGATATATATATATATGTGTGCCTGTATGTATGTTTCACCTTCAAATGGCCATAAATTATTACTTAATCATACTAACTGCCTACCCATTGATATCAATAAATTGTATCACATTTATTTAAGGCAAAACTGTGTAAGGAAAGTAATGTATTCATTTTGTTTAGAGATGTGTCAGGAAGCAACTCCCTAGTACCATCATCTCTGCATGCCTCATATTGATGGAAAAGTGGGAATTAGCTAGTCTTCAACTTAGATAGTAATTCATGGGAAATATGTCTTTCTCTGGTTCGTTAAGTGTGATAAATAAGATTTTTTCCAAAATTTTAAATATCTACTTCTCTATTTAAATTTTGTGTAAATATTTTTTGGACAATGTAATTATAAGCAGAAGTTAATACAGGAAGTCAGGGGGAACAACCCTGGAACAGTTTGTACCACTGACTCTATGACCGTTCATTGTTCTGGCCCCTGACTATCATGGTTTCTGCCAGACGTGGAAGACAGAATGATGTTTTACCTATTACAAAGTACCCTTCCAAAATAATCATGCTGAATAATTACATACAAGGGATGTATAAGGAAACCATGATATAGTCTAATATGATAAATGCATAAACCATCAATGTTTTATACATCATTATATGTTTTTATAGGTGTGATAGTTCATTTGATTTTTCTCCTTGGTTCAAATGAGAAAATTAATTTGAATTGGATGCTAACCAGAGAAATAAGTGTTTTCTGCATCTTTGCTGCAGAGAACAATTGAAACAAATGTATTGAAATTCATGACTCACACTTGACTTCAGGCACTATCAACTTAAAATTCAAGGGTGTAGTGGTGTGTTCAGAGGCAGTGTGAAACTACCTGAATACAGTTCCATCAATTAGAAACAAAGGGAGAGAAAAAACCTCATGCTATTTTTCCTAAGAAGCATGAACTTTTTTTTTTATACATACAACTATATCACTACAACACTGTTCTTTCCAGATAATGGAAATAAAATATTATTTAATTTAAATCTGGAATACATTTTATCATTACTGTACTGTTAGCTGAATAAATAATAAATAATAAAGATAGATATACAAAAGCAGTAGAAATATTTTTAATAGGAAATGTTTCTCCTTAAAATGACACCCAAAACCTCAAATATGTGTTCTTATTCTCAATAATAGCATGCACACATAGTCTCTCTCTCTTTCCTTCTCTCTCCTCTCTCTCTCGTTTATCTCCATCCCTCCATCTGTTCCCTCCTCTATATTTTTGTACTTTGTTTTTAAATGCTTGGCACTAAACATAGAGCCTAGCACATACCAGGATACTGCTGTTCCTGAGCTATTGTTCCTGCCCGCTTCCTCCTTTTAAAACTCTTTAGTATGAGGCAGTGTCTTGCTGTGCTGTCCAGGTTCCTTGGCAGATTTTGAAATTATGAACTTCCTGCTTCAACCTTTATAGTAATTGAATTTATAGACCATTACACCAGCCCTATATGTAGTTATTATTTGTGGTTAAAAGCATTCCAAGAATATTTGAAAATATATACTAGTAAACTTTAAAATATCCTATAGAGTTTATTTTGATTATTGTCAATGTGAACTTCCCATATTATTAACATGAAAAATTCTCATGAAAGGGAAAAGAATCAGGATACTCAACTACAAAAGGCATAGGTGAGCTGTCATGATAATGATGTTGATGGATACCAATACCAGACCAAAATATACATATGCATCTTAAAGTATTAAGACTTTTATTCAGCCTTAGAACATGTCTGTGGACCCAGCAATCTGGAGACACAAGCAGGAGAATAAAGCTAGAAGTCAGTGTGCACTATATGTTAAGATCTTGTATCAAAACAACAACATAAAAGAATTTTACTGTAAAATACTTTCAGGTCTAAGTTGATAAGACTATAAAGTTTTAGACTTATTATTGACATAGAAATCTGCTTCGACATAGTGATTAGTTAAATAAACACGAAATTGATCACAGTTCACTTCACATGCTTGCTAAACTTTTCTCCAGCATACTGAACACCTTTAGATAGTAAGATCTTAGCTCCTCAGCTGACTGAAATGCCAGAAAAGGATCACAATTGAAAGCAGAATAGTTGGAGATGTTCAGTCTTGTTCATTGTTCATAATATTTAATGTGTGATTGATGTATATAGTCAACCAATCTTTATGAGACACACTGCGAAGATATGCTGCAGAGACATTTTGTTTGTCAAATGATGATTAAATAACTTTTATTTATGTTTTAAAACAATCTTTTCTCATTTTACATACCATTCTCAGTTCCCCCTTCTTCCCCTTCTCCTGCTTTCCCCACCTGCCACCCTACCCACATCCCCATCCACTCCTCAGAGAGGATAAGGTTTCCCTTGGGGAATTAACAGTTACTTTGAGGCAGAACCAAGGCCCTCCCACCACCCCCATATCTAGACTGAGTAACATATTCATCCAAAGAGAATGAGCACCAAAAAGTCAGTTTATAAACTATTGATAAATACTGGTTCCACTACCACTAACTCTAAAGACTGCCCAGGAAACAACTGTCACCTACATTCAGAGGGCCTAGTTTTGTTCTGTACAAGTTCCCTAATGTCAGTCTGGAGTCATTTAGCTCCCACTAGCTCAAGGCAGCTGTGTCTCTGGGTATAACCATAATGCTCTTGACTGTTGTGTGTTCTTTTACTCGTTTGGCTTTTTGGAGGGCCCACCACCAAGCTCCCAAACAAATCACACAAAGAGGCTTATTCTTAGTTAAAAATGCCCAGCCATAGCTTGGCTTGTTCCTTGCCAGTTTTTCTTATCTTCTGAAACCCGTCTACCTTTTTCCTCTAGGCTTTTATCTTTCTTTATTTCTGTATACTTTCTTTACATCTTTCTTTATGGTTTACTGGGTAGCTGGCCTCTGATATCCTCCTCTTCTTTTTGTCTTGCTCCTTATTCCCTGTTCTTCTCTTTATACTCTCTGCCTGTTAGTTGCATCTGTATTTATTCATGCCTCATTATTGTCCATTTATCTCTTCATAAGGACCTTCAGGTGTTTTAGACAGGCACAGTAACACAGCCTCACAGAGTTAAACAAATACAGCATACCTAATTCATAGACCTGAAAATAATATTCTCCAACATTCTCCTTTTTTCTTTCTAAAAAAATAAATCTTTTAACATTATATTATAATATATAATTATTATATAATATATTATAATAATACTATATACAATAAGAACAACTATCAAATAAAGATTACATTCACAATGTACTGAATTCCAATTTTTTGTGTCTGGTAAATACTTCACAATCTGTCTTATCTTAGTAAATCAAAATTTTATTCCTAACTTACTTGCTAAGAAAAATTTCAACTATATCTATCTAGTCTTCAACTCCATCAAAGACACCAGAAGGATATAAAATTATTTAAGTAAACAAAAAGTACATTGCAAATGACTTCCAAAAACCCATAGTTACTTTGCATACAGGGGCATCCATCTTGAGCCTACAGACCCATAATAACTGGCAGACTTTTCAATGAAGCAGGAAATCTGAAAGGCTGTCCCACATACTTTAGCAACCTGTCAGTCAGTCACTTTCCTCCGTATCATGCAGAATGATGAGTAGTTTCTTCTGTGAAGCAGGAACCCTGAAGGATCATTTTACCTTGTTTTGGCAAAGCTTTCAGTAGTCACTTTCCTGTGAGTCCTGCATGTCTACTCTGCACAGCACATCATCAGCAGTCAAAGGGAAGAACAGTTTCTATGTCCAGTGGCTAACTTTGCCACAATGAAAGCAAACTCCATAGAGAGTTTCTTCAATGCCCATCTCTTCTCTGAAGTAAATTGATACTGGCAGTATCAGATGTGTCTCATTGCCATGAAAAACCTTAAGTTAACAAAACATTTTAAATGCCATATTCTATAGATATTTGAAAGGTTTGAAAACCAGCTGTCTAGATAAAATATATCTTTATGTTATCTGGAAAACATATCTACAAATTTAATTGTTATAGATAACTAACTACTAGTGTGTTTTTCTTGATTAACCTAAATAGTTCATAATAATAGTTTTCAAAAACTAGAATTTTATTTTACAGTTTTAAATGAACTGCATAGGTGCAATACCTTAAACAAGAGTAGAAACATATATAAAATATGTTATAACAAAAAATATCCTTAAATTGGTATCAGTATACAAAATCCCTTAAACAAGAAGAGAAACATATATACAGTATGTTGTAACAAAAATTACCTTAAATTTGTATCAATATACAAAATTCGTTTAAACAAGAGTAAAAGCATATATGCCGTGTAACAAAATTGATTTTGAATTTGTACCCCTATACCAAAATCCATGCCATGTGTGTTTCTCACATTTACATTGCGTTTTTTCTTTTACATTACTTTTACTGCCTCTTTAAAGACTTTATTTTTAATCTATTTCTTTCTTTCAGTTACTACTTATTCCCATTTTCTTTTCTTTTTTTTTTTTTGGATTTTTGAGACAGGGTTTCGTCTACACACATTGCAAAACACACTGGAACCTGTTTAGAGAACTTTTTTTTTTTTTCTGTTTGGACCTCTTTTTACTGCATATCTTTTAGCCTTGTTTTGACTGCACTGTTAAGCTACACCTGCATCCTCTGCATGCTCAGACAGCTGGATCTGCCATCTCTGAGGATGGATTGTGAAAGCCAAGCCCAAACTTGCATCTAGGAGGTATATGATCAGGAACTGCATTCAACCTTCCTAGCACTCTAGAATGCTGATTCTTGTGTTGTGGCAGGCATATTTTTTTTTTTTGCTTCTGCTTTATTTACTGGCTGTTCAAGAGCTCACCAGGAAACAAACTCTTAAAGGTGCCATATTCTCTTCCAGCTTTCTCAGGCTCTCGATGGATATTGAAGCACCACACTGGGTGCCAAAATGTAGTGTGATCTTTTATTCTTTTAGGTTTTTTTTTTGAGAGCCCTCTAACCAGCTCCCAGATCAATCACACAAAGATGTTTATTCTTAGTTATAAGTGCCTGGCCTTATCTTGGCTTGTTTCTTGACAGTTTTTCTCATTTTATGTTAACCTCTCTATCTTTTTCCTCTGAGTTTTTTTCTTTATTTATTTTAGTATACCTTTCTATACTTCCTTGTCCATGGCTTGCTGTGTAGCTGAGTGACTAGCCCCTAATGTCCCCCGTCCTTGTTCTCTTGATCCTCGTTCTCTCTCCACCCAGATTTCTCATCTATATACTCTCTGCTTGCTGACCCCACCTATCCTTGCTCCTAACTCATTGTTGGCCATTCATCTCTTTATTAAGACCACTAGGTGTTTTAGACAGGCACAGTAACAAAGCTTCAGAGAGTTTAAAAACTGCACTGTAAACAAAAGTCACACACCTGTGAATAATATTCTCCAACACTTAACTCCCTTGCTCAAGTTATCACTCCTCCTTCCAGTCCATTGACTGGACGGACTCTGGGAGCTAGGCCCAGTGCTTAGCTGTGAATCCCAGCATTGGCTTCCAACAGTTCATAGATGAAGGTTCTATGGTGACACTTCAGGTAGTCATCAATCTGATTACAGGTAAAGCCCAGTTCAGGAACCCTCTCCTATATATATAACAACCCCTAGGTTGTTAACTTGGGTCATACTTGTGGATGCCTGGGAATTTCCCTAGTGCCAGATATCTTGCTAGCCCCATAATGGTATCCTCAATCATATCTTTCATTTCTCTCCCTCTCTGTCCTTTGCCATCTGGGTCATCCAGTTCCCTCATGTTCTCCTACGCCAACCCCTCCTCCCCTCTGCTCCTCTTCAGCCCTCCCTCACCTTCCCCACTATGATTCCAATTTTCTCAGGAGATCTTGTCTATTTCCCTTCCCAGAAGCATCCATGAATGACTCTCTTAGGATTCTCATGCTAACTACCTACTCTAGGGTCATAAACTACATGCTGGTCATCCTTTGATTTATGTCTAATATCCACTTTTTTTTTCATACAGAGGCGATCCCAGAAGTTGGGATCACATGGCTTTAATCTCAGCACTAGGGAAGTGGAGACAGGAGTGATATGGCTGGGCAGAGAGAGGAGTATAAAGGGGAACAAACATGAACTTAGTGTAGTGTGGAGTTTGAGGATTCGTGGAGACAGGAACTCACCCCTTCAGTCTGAAGATTTGGTAGAGGTAAAAGGTCTCTCTAATGGTTGGCTCTTTGCTTTTCTGATCTTTAGGTTGAATCCTAATATCTGCCTCTGGGTTTTTTTTCCACATTTAATTTTTTATTATTGCATTATAAATAGTACCATTCAAAATTTCCACCTCCTCCGCTCCTCCCATTTCCCTCCCGCTCCCCCACTCCCCCTCCCTTTTTCCCCTCCAGTCCTAAAAGAGGGCAGGTTATCCTGCCCTGTGGGAAGCCCAAGGCCCTCTCGCCTCCCTCCAGGCCTAGGAAGGTGTGAATCCAAACTGACTAGGATCCCAAAAAGCCAGTACATGCAGTAGAATCAAGTCCCAGTGCCATTATCATTGGCTTCTCATTCAGTCCCCATTGTCAGTCATATTCAGAGAGTCTGTTTCGATCACATGCTCTTTAAGTCCCAGTCCAGCTGGCCTTGGTGAGCTCCCACTAGATCGGGCTCACCATCTCAATGGGTGGACAAATCCCTTGCGGTTCTGACTTCTGTGTTCATCTTCTCCCTCCTTCTGCTCTTCAACTGGGCCTTGGGAGCTCAGTCCAGTGTTCCAACGTGGGTCTCTGTCTCTATCTCCATCCGTTGCCGGATGAAGATTCTTCTGCTCTTCGACTGGACCTTGGGAGCTCAATCCATTGCTCTGGTGTGAATGTGGGTCTCTGTCTCTATCTCTGTCCATCGGACGAAATTTCTATGGATGTGATCAAGATATTCATCAGTGTGACTATGGGACAATGATAGTTCCGGCACCCTCTCCTCTGCTGCCCAAGGACCTAGCTGGGGACATCCCTGTGGACACCTGGGATCTCCTCTAGAGCCAAGTATCTTGCCAGTCCTAAAATGACTCCAATAATGTAGATATCTTATTCCCTT
>PVIU01028312.1:0-19165 GCA_004026605.1 Ondatra zibethicus | reverse complement strand
CTCTGTTTCTTTATCCTTTGTGTATAGAATGGCTACTGATTTTTTTGAGTTGATCGTGTATCCTGCCACTTCACTGAAGGTATTTATCAGCTGTAGAAGCTGTTTTCTTGTTGTATATTGCTTTTATAATATTTAGATACAATCCTTGTATCCCTAATCTCTCCTAGACCTTTATCATAAAGGGGTGTTGAATTTTGTCAAATGCTTTTTCAGCATCTAATGAAATGATCACATAGTTTTTTCTTTCAGTTTATTTATATGATGGACTCCATTGATAGATTTTCATATGTAGAAGCAGCCCTGTATCTCTGGGATGATGCCTACTTTATCATAATGGATATTTTTTTGATGTGTTCTTGGATTCAATTTGCCAGTATTTTATTGAGAATTATTTTTATCAATGTTCATGAGTGAGATTGGTCTGTAATTCTCTTTCTTGGTTGAGTATTTGTGTGGTTTTTGTATCAGGCTAACTGTAGCTTCATAAAAAGAGTTTGGCAATGACTCTTCTGCTTCTATTATGTGAAACACATTAAGGAGAATAGGTATCAGCTTTTCTTGGAAATTCTGGTAAAATTCTGCATTTAAACCATCTGGTCTGGGCTTTTTTTGGTGGGAGTTTTTTTATGATAGCTTCTATTTCCTCATGTCTTATAGGTCTATTTAAATTGTTCACCTCGTCTTGATTTAATTTTGGTGTATGCTATTTATCTAAAAAACTGTCCATTTCTTTTACATTTTCAAATTTTCTGGCATACAGGCTTTTCTAGTAAGACCTAGTGATTCTGTGAATTTCCTCAGTGTCTGTTGTTATGTCCCCCTTTTCATTTCTGATCTTGTTACTTTGTATTTTCTCTCAGCCTTTTGATTAGTTTGGATAGGGTTTTGTCAATCTTGTTGATTTTCTCAAAGAACCAGCTCTTTGTTTCATTGATTCTTTGGATTGTTCTTTATGTTTTTATTTTGTCGATTTCAGCCCTCAGTTTGATTATTTCCAGTCTTCTACTACTCCTGGGTGAGTCTGCTTCTTTTTTTTTCTAGAGCTTTCAGCTGTGGTGTTAAGTCTCTAATGTGAGCTTTCTCTGTTTTTTTAATGTGGGCACTAAGTGCTGTGAACTTTCCTTTTAGCACTGCTTTCATAGTGTCACATAGGTTTGGTTATGTTGTGTCTTTATTTTTGTTGAATTCAAGGAAGACTTTAATTTCTTTCTATATTTCTTCCCTGACAGAGGGGTGGTTCAGTAGTTGACTGTTCAGTTTCCATGAGTTTGTAGGCTTTCTGGGGGTAGAATTGTTGTTAAATTCTAACTTTATTCCATGGTTATCTGATAAGACACAGGTGGTTACTAAATTTTTTTTGTATCTGTGGAAATTTGCTTTGTTACCAAGTATGTGATCAATTTTCGTTAAGGTTCCATGAGATGCTGAGAAGAAGGTATATTCTTTCCTATATTGGTGGAATGTTCTATAGATGCCTGTTAAGTTCATTTGATTCATTACCTTCATTAGTTCTCTTCTTTCTCTGTTAGGTTTCTGTCTGGTTGACCTGTCCATTGGTGAGAGAGGAGTGTTGAAATCTCCTACTATTAGAGTGTGGGGTTTGATGAGTGATTTGAGTTCTAGTAATGTTTCTTTTACATATGTGGGTGACTTTATGTTAGGGGCATAGTTATTCAGGATTGAGACTTCATCCTGATGAGTTGTTCCTGGTATGAGTATGAAATGACCTTTTCCATCTCTTCTGATTGGTTTTAGTTTGAAATCCATTTTGTTAGATATTAGTATATCCACACCCTCTTGTTTCTTAGGTCTGTTTGTTTGAAAAACCTTTTCTCAACCCTTTACTCTGAGATAATGCCTTTCTTTGTGGTTGAGGTGTATTTCTTGTAAACAGCAGAATGTTGGATCCTGTTTTTGTATCTATTTTCTTATCCTGTGTCTTTTTATAGGTGAATTGAGTCCATGGACATTAAGTGATATTAATGACCAGTGGTTTTTAACTCTGGTTATTTTTTTTTCGGTGGTAGAGTTTGTGTGTTTCCCTTCTTTGAGTTGTGCTGTAGGAGGGATATTAGATTATAACATGAGGGGCCTAGTAGTTGGGATTTCTGTCCTGCCTGTTTCCCATAGCCATTTAACCCCAAAGAAATCACACAGAGAGGTCTATATTAGGATATAAACTGAATGGCCCATTAGCTGAGGCTTCTTATTTGCTCTTTTAGCTTATATTAACCCATTATTCTTTTCTATGTTAGCCACATGGCTCAGTACCTTTTCAGTGGGGCAGGTCATATCCTGCTTCTTCGGTGGTCTGGGCAGGTCTCTCTTGAGAGCTTCCTCTTTCCCAGAATTCTATTCTCCTTGCTCTGCCTCCACTTCCTCTCTTGTTGTCCCACCTATAAATCCTGGCTAATGGCCAATCAGCATTTATTTAAATTATGATTGACAGAATACAGACAATTCTCCCGCACCACTTCCCCCTCTTTTTTTTTTTTTAATAAAGGAAAATATCCATAGTCGATTTTTTGCGAATGTGGCCGTAGTATTCCAGGCTACTTCTAGCTGCATGGGGGTGCTGATAATCTTATGGGGACCTAAGGAAAATTTAGAGTTATGATCAAGTCCTGACTGGAGTATCCTGTGAGTCTTGATCATCTCAGGCAGCAGTCTTGATCCCGTTATAGATGTAGAACTCTGTCATCTTGGCCATCTATCTGTTCCTACTGGAGATTTCTCAGGTGGTCTTCCTTGACCAAACCTGATTTTTCTTAACTCAGAATGAAACCACAGCCTCTCATTTCCTGTGGAAACAAAAGCAAAATCTCTTCTCCAAAGTAACATACCTTTTGACTTCAATTTTGAAATCAACGTATTTTTAAAATGCCTATCTTCAGTTAGTTCAGCAGCATTTATAAGCAAATATCGTTTAGCAGCTATTGCTCCTTCCTCAGCATTCAAACAATTCAAAGAGAGCATAATAGCATACAGTATCAAGATTCTCTGTGTATTTTCCATCTTTATGCAGCTTTATTTTATTTTTACTTTTAACTTTTGGCTTATTGAAACAGGTTCTCTGTGTATCTTTGTCCTGGAACTCCCTCTGTAGACCAGGCTATCCTTGAACTTACAGAGATCCACCTGTCTCTGCCTCCCCAGTGCTGGGATTAAAGATATGTGCTACCAAACCTTGAACTCACAGAGATCTGTCTGCCTTTCCTCCCAAGCTTTAGGATTAAAGGTGTGTGATACCACACCTTGAATTCACAGAGGTCAATCTCCCTCTGCCTCCCAAGTGTTGTGGTGTAGGTTTGGAGAGAAGTAACTACGCCCATATTCCCAAATATTGTTTCTAAATGTTCTTTAAATTTAAAGTGGGAGATGATATAGATATGGATAATTTACATTGGCATAAATTTTGCTTTATTGATATAAATTTAAGGTCAATTTTGTTATATATATGTATTTCTGATATTGATTAAGGTATTGTGATTGTGTAGTTCATTCAAAAATGTAATGTATAATTAAGAAATGTAGGTTGTTAATGGATAATCATTGATATAGTCAAGCTTGTAGTCATGTTAGATTTTCTAGATATATAGAGGTATATTTCAGTTAGACAGACATTCTTCATATCTTTCAAAGATGACAGAATATGGCATTTAAATATTTTAATAACTTAAGACTTTTCACGACAATGAGACACATCTGCTCCTGGCAGCATCAGCTACTTCAAGAGAAGACAGGCATCAAAGAGGCTCCTTATGGAGTTGGGCAAGAAAGTGCTCTTGCCTGGACTGTTAAATAAACTGGACACAAAAAACCCACAGAGAGAGGACTGCTAAACTTGCCTAAAGGTGAGATGATCCTTCAGGGTTCCTGCTTCATGAAAGAGTCTGAGAGACAATCTGCAAGATACAGAAAAAAATGACTAAACTGTCTTTAAATTTTCCTGCTTCATGGAAAAGTCTACTGGATACTATGAGCCTGTAGGCTGAAGATGGATGCCCAATGGTACAAAGGAACTTTGGGTGACTGTACCGGCAGCGAGATGTCTCTGTCATTTTTAGAGTTTGGAAGTTACTTATTTCTTGTTTACTTAGGTAATATTTTATCCTTCTGGAGTCTTTGATGGAGTTAAAAAATGGATAGTTATAGTTATAGTTTTCCTTTGTCATGATAAAAGATAAAATAGGTGGTAACTGTAATTCTTGCTTGATAACTGTTTGGTTATATGTAATTTTACTATGTTAAAATGAAAGCCTTTCTTTTTTGTTTAAATAGAAAAAGGGGAAATGGTGTAGGAGGGTCCTTCTGTATTTGGGTTGCTTTTATTGGTTAATAAAGAATCTGCCTTGGCCTTCTGATAGGGCAGGACTTAGATAGACAGGATAAAGAGAAGAGAATGCTGGGAAGGGGACAGAGCCAGAGAGAGCCACCCGCCATGAAGCCCGCCAGGTCACACACGCTGAATCTTTCTGGGTAAGCCATGACTAGTGGCAACTTACAGATTATTAGAAATGGGTTAAACAAATATGTGAGAGTTAGCCAATAAGAGGCTAGACTTAATGAGCCAGGCAGTATTTCAATGAATACAGTTTCCATGTAATTATTTCGAGTAGGCACTGGGAGCTGGGCGGGATTGAACAAGGGGCCTGGCGCCGGGAACACAGCTTGAGCCCCTCATTGCAACAGTGTTGGGATTAAAGGTGTATACCACCACACCCAACTACTCTCTCTTTTTTATTTTAAGTACTTTAACCTTTAGCCTGCATATATTTTTAACACACTATAAACCATTTAGAGGTTTTTCTCATCTGCATCTATCTTTATTGTATCTCTCTCTCTCTCTTTTAATGACCACATGAGTCTTTAATTTGCTAAGCAATATGAAGAGGATTAAAGCCGTGTCTTTGATGACTGGATCCAGCCCATTTCTTAGCATTCTGAGATTTCAGCCTCATGGCTGAGGTACCGGCTGGAGCAATGTTTATTGCTACATATGGCATTTCAAAGTCCTTGCCAGCAAGCAAGCTGCAACAGCAAGCAAACAACACTCAAGTCCTCTGTAGTCAGAGTCAGACTGCCTTCCTGAAAGAGTCAGAGTTTGCCCTGGCAGGGTGGCCCAGAAAGCTGGCATTTTAATCCACTGCAGCTTTTTTTCCTATCTGAAAACCAAAAAGCATGTGGTCAGCTTTTAGCAACACCATTTAAGTGTTTCGTGGCAGGAGCTCTTAAAGAGCTGCAGAGTTTTGCAGCTAAAGCTGAGTTAGGAAGTCTCTCTTAGATGAGAGTGCTTGCTTGCCTCTAGCAAGCAGAGCAGACCCGAGAAATTGCTGCTACCAAGAAAACATGCTTTACTCTATTATTTCCCAAGGTTTCTCAGGCTTTCTGTCTATGTAGTTATCCACATGGTCACCATTCTGTAACATGATGCAATTTTCCACGTTGGGCGCCATTCTGTAACATGAAGGGCCTGCTTGTCAAAGTTTCTGCCCTGCCCGGTCCCCCAGCCATTTAGTCCTAGAGAAAAATCACACAGAGTTCTGTATTAGGTTATAAACTGATTGGCCCATTAGCTGAGGCTTCTTATTTGCTCTTGTCGTTTATATTAACCTATTATTCTTATCTATGTTAACCACATGGCTCAGTACCTTTTCAGTGGGGCAGGTCACATCCTACTTATTTGGTGGTCTGTGTAGGTCTCCCGAGAGAGCTTCCTGCTTCCCAGAATTCTATTCTCTTTGCTCTGCCTCTACTTCCTGTCTGGTTGTCCCACCTATCCATCCTGGCTAATGGCCAATCAGCATTTATTTAAATCATGATTGACAGAATACAGACAATATTCTATCCGGCACCATTAGATACCTGAGTTATTGTGGGTGTTGTTGGTTTCCTTGGGTTGTGGTTTTCTTTCTAGTACTTTCTGTAAGGCTGGGTTTGTGGCTATGTATTGTTTAAACTTGTTTTTATCCTGGAATATCTTGTTTTCTCCATCGATGGTGAAAGAAACCTTTGCTGGGTATAGTAGTCTGGGCTTGCATCCATGGTCTCTTAGTGTCTGCAGCACATCTATCCACAACCTTCTGGCTTTCAATGGTTTCCATAGAGATGTCAGGTGTAATTCTGATAGGTTTTACTTTTATATGTTACTTTACTTTTTTCCTTTGCAGCTCTTAATATTCTTTCTTTATTATGTATGCTTTACATTTTATTATATGGTGAGGGGATTTTTTTTGATCCAGTCTATTCGGTGTTCTGTATGCTTCTTGTACCTTCATATGAATATCCTTCTTTAGGTTGGGAATGTTTTCTTCTATAATTTTGTTTAATATGTTTTTTGGGCCTTTGAGCTGTAATTCTTCTCCTTCTTCTATCCTTATTATTCTTAGGTTTGGTCTTTTCATGGTGTCCCAGATTTCTTGGATGTTTTGTGTTAAGAATTTGTTGGATTTGCTGTTTTCTTTGATCAGGGCGTTTATTTCCTCTATAGTCTCTTCAGTGTCTGAAATTCTTTCTTCTATCTTTTGTATTCTGTTGCTTATATTTGTCTCTGTAGTTCTTTTCATTTACCCAGATTTTCCATATCCTGCTATCCCTCAGTTTGTGTTGTCTTCCTTGCCTCCATTTCAGTTTTCAAGTCTTGAACTGTTTCCATTAGCTGTTTGATTGCTTTCTCTTGTTTTTTTGGGTATCTTTGAGGAATTTATTCATTTCTTCTAACTTTTTGTTAGTCTTCTCATTCATTTCTTTAAGGGAGTTTTTCACATCCCATTTAATGGTCTCTAACACTTTCATAATGTTACGTTTCTTCTATTTCTTCTGGATTAGGGTGATCAAGTCTTCCTGTTACATTTTCGCTCGATTCTGGTGTTATCATGTTGCTTTTCAGGTTGTTGGAGGAATTCTTGCTTTGGCACCTGCCCATCTCTTCCTTCAATTGAAGTCAGGAGAGTCTTGATGGCTTGGTCCGATCTTTGCTGTGGCTAACTGTGTACTTGGGGGTTTTTCTTGGTCTGCCCTTTCTTAGGTCCCCTCAGCACAGGAGTTGGCTCTCAGATCCCCTCTGCCCTGAAGTAGGCTGTAGTGGTGGATCTAAGTACCAAAGTAGATGGAAAGGAGTGCTTTGGGGTAAGCTGGGATGGGATAGGTAGAGAAAACCAGTAGCTGGGGGAGAAGCTCCACTGAATTGCCAGAAAGTTTAGAGGATTGGAGGGTGCCTGTACTCCATTACCAGGGCATCTGGTCGGCTGGGCAGGCACACACTTACCCCTCCAGATGGATCTCCTTGTACAGGAGCAGGGCCACTTGGTGGCCAGGGACCTCACAGACAAAGGGGGGCTTGCTAGGTGCAGGCTCGATGGAACAAAGAACCCCCTGCAACAGTTGCATTCACCACTATGTCCCCAGACCCTCAGCCCCAAAGCAGGCTGAATTGGGGGATCCCCTCTGGATGGATCTCCTAGTACTGGAGCAGAGCTACTTGCTGGCCAAGAACCTCACAGACAAAATCCCTCTGGGTTAGTTTTATAGGTGGCCTGCAACATCTGTTGTCAGGTAATGGTTATTGCACTTAATCCAGCTAATTAAACCACGGGTAAGATTTAATATCCTAAAGATAGATCATAAGTTGCTAATTTAAAAGGGCAATATATTAGACAACCTAACGATCCAAAGTTAAATAGGCTGTTTACCTACAGCATGTGCAAGGTTTTACAAGACTTACATGATGTCCCTTCTACATAATTAATCTTAATTCTTGGAATTAGTTTTGTCCTCAATATTTTTTTCTTATAAAATGGTTTGACAATAGGGTTAAGAGTGAGGCATTTTTAGAAATGGTGCAGTCTTTACAGACTGCAACCATGTTTCTCAAGAAAGAGTTTGGAAATCTGAAGAAGTATATGACTTCATTTAAGGGAAGATTAAGAACTCTGGAGAAGGAAACAGATTATTTTGCACATAAAACCCAATCAATGACAGTGGGTGCTGAAACATTATTTGAGAGAATATGCACTGTTGAATGGATTGATCAGACTCTGTCAAAGAGGTATGACAGATTAACTGACAGAATGTCTCTACAGGAAGGTCATATTTATGCCATAAAGATTATGTCCAAGGATGAGACATTATCTCTACTGGACAGACTTCATACCTTGGGATCATCAATGAGGGCATTAGAGCAGAACACTGGACAGGAAATCCAGACATTACAAAAGGCAATGGTGAACAGATTTGAAAAAAATGAGGAAATTATCGAATTTGATGACCAGGAACAAAAGGTACAAAGGTAAAATTTAAACTTGTCGATACATAAAAATCTCCAGGATAGCTTCCCCAGAGTTCTGCCTGCCTTTCTAGTAATAACAACAGAAAAAGTATCTGGCTCCAAGTACCCTAAGGTTGTCAAAGAATATACATGGGAGCCCATACATGTGTCTGATCTAAAGGAAATTCAACAAGCAATTGTAGCTTACAGACTACATTCATCCTTTGTTAGGGAGAAGGTCAAAACCTGGGCTTTCAGTAACAAAACAATGCCTCAAGATTGGGCTCAATTAATCTCAGCAGTCCTAGAAAGTATATAGCAATTACTTTAGAGGTGCTTTTTTAAGAGGAGGGAAGAATTTTAAAGCAACAAGAAAAAGCAAATGGACTTGAGATTTCCCTAGATCAAATTCTAGGTGAAGGACCTTACTCTGATCCTAAGGATCAAGCACTTTATGATGACCACACCTTGTCCCTGTGTAGCACAGCAGCTTTAAGGGCTTGGGACAGGATTAAGGAACTAGGAAAGTGAATTGAATCATATCTTAGGGTTAAACAGGGTCAGAGAGAAACTTTTAGTGACTTTATGCAAAGACTAAGTAGGGCTGTACAAATAGGGGTAAAAGACCCAACAGCTAGACGTATAATAATTGAATCTTTCACTTATAAGAATGCCAACATTGAGTTCAAACAGATCGTTAGGCCTTTAAAGATCAGATCAGCACCCATGGATGAATGGGTCTTGCATACAATGAATGTCGAGACACTTGACTATGGTACTGAAGTGTGGGTAGGAGAAGCAATTTCCAGTGGTAAGGGAATACATCAAAATACCAAATGTTTTAATTGTGGTAGAATGGGACATATGAGAAGGGATTGTAGACAATGGATTCCTAGGAATAATACCTCATCTGGGAATGGCAGAAATAGGCGGACTCAGCCTTCGGGTGTACGTAGGAGGTGTGGCAAAGGCCGACGTTGGACAAATGAATATAGGTCAACAAAAGATAGAAAAGGCAACCCAATACCATCGGGAAATACCATGGGTGGCCTCTCACAGGCCCCCTTGATGAATGTGGTGCAGTCATTCCCAGTTACAGTGGAGAACATCTCTTACCAAGAAAATTAAAAAATCCAATGCCTGCTGTAAAAAGCAATACTGGTCTGAATGCTGAGTTAAATGTGGAGGATGATTCAAAAACTCCAGTAGGACAGAGGAAACATATATTTTGGCAGACTTCCATAAATGATCAAAGTCCAAAGCTAAGAGTTCATATAAATGGCATTTTTATGGAAGGCTTATTAGACATGAATGCAGATGTAAGTATCATTACTCCTGAATCTTGGCATCTGAATTGGCCTCTTCAAGAAGGAGATGTTCAGTTCCTGGGAATTAGAACCCTATCTCTGATAAAACAAAGCATGAGATGGGTTGAATGCATAGGGCCAGAAGGGGAAATAGGAAGACTGAGACCATATATAGCCAATATTGCTGTGAATATGTGGGGTCGTGACCTATTGTGGCAATGGAATACTCAGATTAACATTCCTGCATCCCCCAAAACTTATGTTTCAGAGGAAAATATTAGAAGATATTATAGATGACAGAACCAGCCATTTGGGCTGTACAAGAAGACAAAGCAATTGATAAACCTTCAGAGGTACCAACAGCCCTACCTTTAAAATGGTTAACTGAGAAACCAATATGGTTTGAGCAGTGACCTCTAGCTGAGGAAAAGTTGCAGGCTTGGGAACAACTGGTACAAGATCAATTAGATGCTCGACATATAGAAAAATCTACTAGCCCTTGGAATTCTCCTGTATTTGTTGCTAAAAAGAAATCTGGAAAATGGAGAATGGTGACAGATCTAAGGTCTAGCAACAAGGTTATTCAACCTATGGGCCTTCTACAATCTGGAATTCCTCTGCCTTCTCTGTTATCAAAGGGATGGCCTCTCATCGTTATTGATTTAAAGGATTGATTCTTCACTATACCTTTACAAGAATAGGACAGAGAAAAGTTTGCATTCACAGTACCTACTTATAATAATTCTCAGCCTACTAGAAGATATCAATGGACCGTCCTCCTACAGGGAATGCTCAATAGCCACACCCTGTGCCAATACTTTGTCAGCCAGCCATTGGAAATAATATGTAAGCAATTCCCTATGTCTATAATCTACCATTACATGGATGACATTTTGTTATCTGATTCAAATATAGATACTTTAGAAAGGATATATGAAGAAGTAAACAAAGTCTTGCCTAAATGGGGATTACAAATTGCTCCTGAAAAGATTCAAAGAGGATATTCTGTTAATTATGTAGGTTACAGAATAGGTTTACAGAAAATTAGAACACAAAAGGCACAAATTCAGAAAGACCAGTTGCAGACTCTTAATGACTTTCAAAGGTTATTAGGAGATATTTCCAGTCTATGACCGGCTGTTGGGATAACACCTGATCTAATAATTCATTTAAACAAAAGTTTGGATGGTGATAAAGACTTGAATAATCCCAGAGAATTAACATCTGAAGGGAAAAAGAATTAATGATTGTTGAGGAGAAATTACTGGAGGAACATGTGGATAGGGTGAATCCAAATCATAATTGTATTCTAGTCATCTTGCCTTCCAGAATTTCTCCTATAGGAATTTTAATGGATAGGGATGATATTATCTTAGAATGGATCTTTTAACCAAACAAACCAAATAAAAAGTTAAAAACTTATGTGGAAAATATCTCTGAATTAATTATAAAACATAAACTGAAACTTCGTCAATTAGCTGGTATAGACCCAGCAGAGATTATAGTGTCTTTCACTGTTGATGAAATAAATAGTTATGGGAAGACAATGAACCCTGGTAAAGGGAGAAATTAATAGCAATTATACCAAAAGTGATAGACTTAACCTTATAAAGAGAACTTCTTGGATTTTTCCCCGAATTATACATAATGCACCAATAACTGCAACCCATACATTTTATACTGATACAGATAAATCAGGGAAGGCAGGTTACAAATCAGCAGAATTAAGTAAGGTGGAACAAAGCCCTTATAATTCTGTCCAGAAGGCAGAATTATATGCTCTTCTTGTGGTACTAAGGGATTTTAAAGAACCTCTCAATATAGTTGATGATTCACAATATGCAAAAAGAGTTATCTTGCATATGGAAACTGCTGAATTTATACCAGATAATGCAGAATTAACTTCATTATTCATCCAGGTGCAAGACATATTTCAGTAATAGGCTTTCTTCTATATATATAACATACATCCAATCCTATACGGGTCGGTCAGGACCTCTAGCACAAGGTAATGCATTAATTGATCAATTATAGATTGGAAGTGTGTTGCAGGCCTCTGAATTTCATTAAAAAATCATGTCAATAGCAAAGGTTTAACGAAAGAATTTTCTATTACATGGCAAAAAGCTAAGGAGATTATAAAGGGGTGTCTTACTTGTTCTTTCTATAATCAAACACCGTTGCCTGCAGGGTATAACACTAAGGGTACTAAAAGGGATGAAATCTGGCAGATGGATGTGTTCCACTTTATGGAATTTGGTAAATTAAAATATGTACACGACACCATAGACACGTATTCATGTTTTCCATGGGCAACTGCCTTGAGCTCAGAAAAGGTTGATTCAGTAATCACACATTTATTGGAAGTTATGGCCATCATGGGTATACCTGCACAAATAAAGACAGACAATGATCCAGTATATATAACTAAGAAAATGAAACGCTTTTTTGCTTATTACAATATAAAGCACATTACTGGTGTAGGAGGGCCCTTCTGTATTTGGGTTGCTTTTATTGGTTAATAAAGAAACTGCCTTGGCCTTCTGATAGGGCAGGACTTAGATAGACAGGATAAAGAGAACAGAATGCTGGGAAGGCAACAGAGCCAGAGAGAGCCTCCTGCCATGAAGCCCACCAGGTCACACAGACGCTGAATCTTTCCCGGTAAGCCACGACTAGTGGCGACACACAGATTATTAGAAATGGGTTAAACAAATATGTGAGAGTTAGCCAATAAGAGGCTAGAGCTAATGGGCCAGGCAGTATTACAATGAATACAGTTTCCGTGTAATTATTTCGAGTAGGTACTGGGAGCCAGGCAGGACAGAACAAGGGGCCCTGCGCTGGGAACACAGCCCTAGCCCCTCATTACAACACATTACAGGTATACCAAATAATCTGGCAATCAGGCAGTTCTGTTTCTGAACAAACAGAAAGGGATGGAAAATATTCCCAGAAATAGATTGCATAATGCTTTATTAACCTTGAATTTTTTATTGCTTTATAAATAATACCATTCAAAATTTCCACTTCCTCCCCTCCTCCCATTTCCCTTCTGCTTCCCCAATCAACCTCCTCTCCCTCCCCCTCCACTCCTAAGGGGGGACAGGGTACCCTGATTTGTGGGATGTCCAAGGCCCATCCCCCTCCATCCAGGCTTAGGAAGGTGTGCATCCAAATAGAATAGGATCCCAAAATGCCAGTACATACAGTAGAGACAAAGCCTTCTGCCATTATCATTGGCTTCTCAGTCAGAACTAATTATCCGCCACATTCAGAGAGTCCAGTTTGATCCCATGCTCATTCAGTCCCAGTCCAGTTGGCTTTGGTGAGCTCCTATTAGATCAGGCACACTGTCTTAGTGGGTGGATGCCTTGTGGTCCTGACTTCCTTGCTCATCTTCTCCCTCCTTCTGGTCTTCAACTGGACCTTGGGATCTCAGTCCAGTGCTCCAATGTGGGTCTCTGTCTCTATCTCCATCTGTCACCGGACAAAGGTTCTATGGTGATATTCAAGATAATCATCTGTCTGACTACGGGACAAGGCCAGTTCAGGAACCCTCTCCTCTACTGCCCAAGGATCTAGCGGAGAACATCCCCATGGACACCTGGGAACCCCTCTATGGTGTGGGAGAATTGTCTGTATTCTGTCAATCATGATTTAAATAAATGCTGATTGGCCATTAGCCAGGATGTATATGTGGGACGACCAGACAGGAAGTAGAGGCAGAGCAAGGAGAATAGGAGAATTCTGGGAAGCAGGAAGCCCTCTCGGCACTCCTGTCTAGACCACCAAAGAAGCAGGATGTGACCTGTCTTGCTGAAAAAGGTACTGAACCATGTGGCTAACATAGATAAGGATAATGGATTAATATATATTATAAGAGCTAATACGAAGCCTGAGCTAATGGACCAATCTGTTTATCATTAATATAATCTCTTTTGTGTAATTTCTTTGGGACTTGCAGGCTTTCAGAACTGGGCAGGACAGAAACCCCAACAAGCCTGCCCTCAGGTTACACCTCTAGAGCCAAGCCTCTTCATAACAGGAACAATTCATCAAGATGAAGTCTCAATCCTGAATACCTGTCCCCCTAATATAAAAACACCCACATATGTAAAAGAAACATTACTAGAACTCAAATCACACATCAAACCCCACACACTAATAGTAGGAGATTTCATCTATTCAGACACTTACAGAAAAAATAAGAGAACTAACAGATGTAATGTATCAAATGGACTTAACAGACATCTATAGAACATTCCATCCAAACAGGAAAGAATATAGATTCTTCTCAGCATCTCATGGAACCTTCTCGAAAATTGATCACATACTCAGAAACAAAGCAAACATCCACAGATACAAACAAAATTGTAGTAACTACCTGTGTCTTATCAGATCACCATGGAATAAAGTTAGGATGTAACAACAATTCCACTCCCAGAAAGCCTGAAATCTCATGGAAACTGAAGAGTCAACTACTGAAGCACCCCTCAGTCAAGGAAGAAATAAAGAAGTAAATTAAAGTCTACCTTGAAGTTCCTTAACGCTAATGAGAAAGGAATATCAGCAGCAGAGAGGCATTGGATAATGAAAAAAACTTTGAATTGAATCTAACAGTTTATTTCAAGGATGTGTTGACCTCACAATGGAAACCAGGAGATGTACTACATTGGGGAAGGGGTTTTGCTCTTGTTTCCACAGGAGACAAAAAATTATGGATACCATCAAAATTAATAAAGATTCACTTTGAAAAGGAGAAACCTCTTGAAAAAGCAAAATGATACCACATCTACAATGGTGACAATCATACAGGTGGTAAGTAAAGCTCATAATGGTTAGGGCAGGGCTCTTCTGCTCTTATATTTGCTGGAAAATACACATCATCAAAAATTCAAGAGACCTTGGATATTTGAATGCTGACAGAAGAAAAAAATAACTATCAACTAGGGAGCATCTAGAAAACAGAATATGATTTATGAATCCAGGCACTGTTTACCCACAAACACACATGCCCCCCACACACATATAGCTGGTGTTGGAGTTGGACAATGGCTATGTACTACTCTAAACCGAAGCTTGTTGTTAAAATGAACATTCAGAGATTCTGTCTCATATCAGGAACCATCTGTTGTAGGACAGAAGAAGGACTTTAGGAAAAATTTTGCTTTATTCATGACTTTTTTGTCTATATCATATTATTCATTAAATGTATGTTTATATGAATGATGTTGAAGTTTCTCATGATGAACATAGATTTTCCTACAGATCCTTTTCCTGTAGTAATCTTTGAAGTTTCCAGGAAGAAGATGGGGATCCACAGCAACAACTTCACCTAGTTGAGATGACATCGTGATACAGACAGCACCACTCTAAGGCTGCTTGTTTTGGGTAACAGCTTCTGAAATGGTACACCTTCTCATATTCTGGTCAGAACTTCAAATGAGAACTTTGAAATACGAAACAAAACAAAACAAAACAAATCATACTGACTGCTCAGAAATTTTTTGTAACTATACTAGACAGTAATTTTGGAACTTAACCACCACTTAATTTTTGCAGGATCCCATTAAGAGAACATCACCCCCATGACAGTGGGAGCAATTCTAGAAGATGATGCCCCCATCCCCAAAAAAATGTTTGTCCATAGGGTTGGGAATACTGTTTAGGGGTTGTTGATTATTACTTTTACTAGATAGAGGGTTGGGGTAAAAAGTATGTTTGTAAAAAATAAAAGGAAGATAGTAATAGCGGGTAATAGAGTGAATACGTGTTTGCTATTATAAATGCATAATTTACATTGATATACTTTTTGTATATTGATACAATTTCAAATTATATCTGTTACTTTTGTTTACATTTGTACACAGATGCAAAGTTATTTTGTTAGATTGTATATATGCATGTTTCTATCTTAGTTTAGGACATTTTTTATATTGATATAACTTTTAGTATATATTTTCATATTGTATTATATATTACTCCTACCTCTGATCAAAATATTAATAGATTGCTTACATTTTGTCCTCATTTGTTGCACATTTATTTACAGATTATTTAATATTCTGACATGAAGTTTTAGTCTTTAAGTTATACAGGTATTAATTATTATAGGTCAAGATTTGTTCATGTTTGTTGTACATACAGTCAGATCAATTAGGTTCATTAGATATTTAGAGATTGTATTCTGTCTAGATAGGGAATCTTCAACCACTTCAAGGGTCTGTAGAACATGGCATTTAAGTAACTTAGGGTTTTCTCGACATGAGACATGACTGCTCCTAACAGCCCAAATCTATTCCTGGGAGAATGTTGAGCACCAAAGACATTCCACTTGGAGCGTGTTTTCTTCTTGGCAAAACTTGCCAAGACAGGATAAGATGATTGTGAAAAATTTCCTGCCTCTGAAAATGGTTTGTCAATTATGCTAGGCCATAGCCAAGGTTGGTTGCTTCAACATTGCAAAATGAGATTTGGGGGATTGCTCAGGTAACTAATTGACTCTGTCATATATTGCCCACTTTGGAAGCTACTTAATTGTACTTCCTGCCTGCTCAAGTAATATTATCTCCCTTCTTAGGCCTTTGATAGGGTTGAAGATTAGATAGTTGTAGTTACTGTCCTCTTATGATCTAGCCAAGCCATTTCCAACACAAGACTTAGACTCCTTAGGATAGAATGTTTATTAAAACATTTAACATATGTTCCTTGATTAATATTGTTTATGCTGATTATAATTCTAATCTTATATTTAATATCTGTCCCTAGTGTATATTGTTTGTATTGGGTTTGGAACTCTCTTACTTTTTTTTATATTCTTTTATTTTTCATTCCAAAAATTTACACTTCCTTTCCTTCTCCCAGTCGCCTCCCGCTCCCCCACTAACCCTGCTCCCACCCCTGAATCCTTAAGAGGGGTAAGGGTACCCTGCCCTGTGGGAAGCCCAAGGCCCTACCCCTTCCATCGTGGCCTAGGAAGGTGTGCATCCATATAGACTAGATTCCCAAAAAGCTAATACATGCAGAAGAGATAGGTAGCAGTGCCATTATCATTGGCTTCCCTGTCAGCCCCCACTGACAGCCACATTCAGAGATTCCAGTTTGATCATATGCTCATTCAGTCCTGGTCCAGCTGGATTTGGTGAGCTCCCATTAGATCAGGCACACTGTCATGGTTGGTGGACCAGCCTCTCCCTGTCCTGATTTCCTTGCTCATTTTCTCCCACCTTCTGCTCTTCGAATGAACCTTGGGAGCTCAGTCCATTGCTCTGATGTGAATGTGAGTCTCTGTCTCTATCTCCATCCATTGGACAAAATTTCTATAGTGATGATCAAGATATACATCAATGTGACTATGGGACAAGGCTAGATCAGGCACCTTCTCCTCTGCTGACCAAGTACCTAGATGGGGACATCCCCGTGGACACTTGTGATCCCCTCTAGAGCTAAGACTCTTGACACCCCTAAAATGAATCCCTTAATGTAGATATCTTATTTCCTTCTCCAATATCCACCCTTCCTCCATCTCCCCCCTCTCATTCCCCCAAGCTCTCCCCAGACCAACCCTTCTACCTTCTCCCTCCCTCTTTCCCTTTCTTCCCAGCCACCCTTACCTACACCCCTATCCCCATTCCCATGCCTCCACCTTTTGCCCAGTGATCTTATTTTCTTCCAATTTCCAGGAGGATCTATATATGTTTTTCTTTGGGTTCACCTTGCAATTTTGCTTCTCTAGGTTTGTGAGCTATAAGCTTAATGTTTTTTGTTTATAGCTAGGGTCCACTAATGACTGAGTACATACCATAATCATCTTTTTGGGTTTGGGATATATCACTAAGGATAGTGTTTTCTATTTGCATCCATTTGCATGCAAATTTAAGGATGTCATTGTTTTTTACCGCTGAGTAGTATTCTAATGAGTATATATTCCACACTTTCTTGATCCATTCTTCCATTGAGGGGCACCTAGGTTGTTTTCAGGCTCTGGCTATAATGCTGCTATGAACATAGTTGCACAAATGTTTTGTAGTATGATGGGGCATCTCTTGGGTATATTCCCAAGAGTGGTATTGCTGGATCCTGAGGTAGGTTGATTCCCAATTTCCTGAGAAACCACCAAACTGATTTCCAAAGTGGTTGCACAAGTTTGCATTCCCACCAGCAATGGATGAGTGTTCCCGTTACACCACATCCTCTCCAGCATAGGCTATCATTGGTGTTTTTGATTTTAGCCATTCTGACAGGTGTAAGATGCTATCTCAAAATTGTTTTGATTTGCATTTCCCTGATTGCTAAGGAAGTTGAATATGACCTTAAGTATCTTTTGGCTATTCGAACTTCTTCTGTTGAGAATTCTCAGTTCAGATCATTACCCCATTTTTTAATTGGGTAATTTAGCATTTTAATGTCTAGTTTCTTGAGTTCTTTGTATATTTTCGACATCAGACCTTTGTCCGACGTGGGGTTAGTGAAGATCTTCTCCCATCAGTAGGATGCCTTTTTGTCTTAATGACAGTGTCCTTTGCTACACAGAAGCTTCTCAGTTTCAGGAGGTCCCATTTATTCATTGTTGCTCTTATTGTCTGTGCCACTGGGGTTTTACATAGGAAATGGTCTCCTGTGTCCATGTATTGCAGGCTAAATCCCACTCTCTCTTCTATCAGGTTAAGTGTGGTCGGATTTATATTGAGGTCTTTAATCCATTGGGATTTGAGTTTTGTGCATGGAGATAGACAAGGATCTATTTTTATTCTCCTACATGTTGACATCCAGTTATGCCAGCACCATTTGTTAAAGATGCTTTCACTCTTCCATTGTATATTTTTAGCTTCTTTGTCAAATATGAGGTGTTCATAGGTTTGTGGATTAATATCCGGGTCTTCAATTTGATCCTATTGGTCAACATCTCTGTTTTTATGCCAATACCAAGCTGTTTTCCTTTCTGTAGCTCTGTAATAGAGTTTGAAGTCAGGGATGGTAATGCCTCCTGAAGTTCCTTTATTGTATAGGATTGTTTTGGCTATCCTGGGCTTTTTATTTTTCCATATAAAGTTGATTATTGTTCTCTCAAGGTCTGTGAAGGATTTTGTTGGGATTTTGATGAGGATTGCATTGAATCTATAGATTGCCTTTGGTAGAATTGCCATTTTTACTATATTGATCCTACCAATCCAGGAGCATGGGAGATCCTTCCATTTTCTGGTATCCCCTTCAATTTCTTTCTTCAAGGTCTTAAAGTTCTTGTCCAATAGATCTTTTACTTCATTGGTTAGTGTTACCCCAAGAGACTTTATGCTATTTGTGGCAATCGAGAAAGGTGATGTTTCTCTGATTTCCCTCTCTGTTTCTTTATCCTTTGTGTATTGGAGGGCTACTGATTTTTTTGAGTTGATCTTGTGTCCTGCCACAACACTGAAGGTATTTATCAGCTGTAGAAGTTCTTTGGTAGAGTTTTTGGGGTCACTTATGTACACTGTCATATCATCTGCAAATAACGAAAGTTTGACTTCTTCCTTTCCAATTCAAATCCCCTTGCTAGAACTTCAAGCACTATATTAAAGAGATATGGGGAGAGTGGACAGCCCTGTCT
>PVIU01028311.1:0-19177 GCA_004026605.1 Ondatra zibethicus | reverse complement strand
AGTCATCAGAGAAATGCAAATCAAAACAACTCTGAGATTCCATCTTACACCTGTAAGAATGGCCAAGATCAAAAACACTGATGACAACTTATGCTGGAGAGGTTGTGGGGAAAAGGGAACACTTCTGCATTGCTGGTGGGAATGCAAGCTGGTACAACCCCTTTGGAGGTCAGTGTGGTGATTTCTCAGAAAATTAGGAAACAACCTTCCTCAAGACCCAGTAATACCACTTTTAGGTATATATCCAAAGGATGCTCAATCGTGCCACAAGGACATGTGCTCAACTATGTTCATAGCAGCTTTGTTTGTCATAGCCAGAACCTGGAAACAACCTAAATGCCCCTCGACTGAAGAATGGATAAGGAAAATGTGGTACATTTACACAATGGAGTACTACACAGCAGAAAAAAATAACGACAGTTTGAATTTTGCAGAAAAATGGATGGAACTAGAAAACATTATTTTGAGTGAGGTAACCCAGTCACAGAAAGACAATTATCACTTGTACTCACTCATAGGTGGTTTTTAAACATAAAGCAAAGAAAGCCAGCCTACAAATCACAATCCCAGAGAACTTAGACAACAATGAGGATGCTAAAAGAGACTTACATAGCTCTAATCTACATGGGAAGTAGAAAGTATAAAAAGACAAGATCTCCTGAGTAAATTGGGAGCATGGGGACCTTGAGGGAGGGTTGAAGGGTGAGAGGAGAGGCAGGGAGGGGAGCAGAGAAAAATGTAGATCTCAATAAATATCATGGAAAAATAAAGAAAAAAAAAGAAAAAAAATGCCTAGAAGGTGACTCCATGTTCGTGAAGCAGGTGTCCTATTGTTAAATTGCCACGCAGAGCCATGGAAATACTCCCATCTCTGAAGCAAGAACAGGGCCTCACGGTGGTCACATCCCCAGTGCCATCACAGCTGGCCCCAGCAGCTGGCCCTTTTGCTCCTGTCACCATAGCAACCTCCAGATGGCCTCCTGCTAGCCTCCTCTTCCTCCTCTGACCAAGGGATGCTCAGGGCATGGCAGTGGATTCGTGGTCCTCCCTCCCTGCCTCTTCTGCCACAGACCAAGTCCTTCTAGGCTTCTTTCAGGCCCCGGATCCAGCCGGAGCCAAGGCCTCACTCTAGATCAGTACCTTGCAGGAAGAAAATCCAGATTCTGAAGCCAGGCAGACCTGGTCTGGATCCTAACTCCGGCAACTTTTGATAGAGTCTATGAGATGTAAGATGGCACAGCAATAGGATGACAACTGATCGTCTTACTGAGTAATGAAAAATTATATATGCAAAGTACCTCCCACCTGGTTTGACAGACACGACACAGGTCTCTCTACCAAAGTTCTCATTCTCCTGGCCTCTTCACCCCTACCCACAGTGCTCCTGGGCCAGAGGCATGCACTATGGATAGTCCCAGACCTGAGGAAGGGCTGGGACAGAGGGGACTGTTGCTCAGTGGCCTGGCCTCCCACACTGCCCACAACCCTCACATCCTTGCTGGCTGGTTTTAGGCCAACCACAATCTTCTATGGGTGTGGAGACAGGGCAGTGACAACTGGGAGCAATAGAAGGGGCTTAAACAAAAAAGCTGGATCTGGGCTAACGTTGCTCACTCCCCCAGGCACAGGAAGACTTCCGACAGCTACTCCTGCCGGCACCCTGCACTGCTGAGCATTCCTGACTCCTCAGGGCCAGTTGTGACCTGGGAAGCCCTTCTAAGGACTGCCTCACAGGGGCACTGTCTGTAACTGCACAAGCACAGAGGAGCTGTCCCAGGGTGGTTCCAGGCCGAGCACCAACCTGCCTGCCCCATCTCTAAGGCCCTAAAGTGTGTGAGCCCATTGCCTTGACAAGAGCCACTGAACTAACTTTAACCTGGGATGGGAGATATTGAAGTCCTGGCCTAGATCTGGGCTCAGAAAACACCAAGCAAATGCTCACCAGCCCTTTTGCCCTCATGGGGCTTCTGAGCCAACACCAGGAAGCTCCCAGCCTTCATCCTGTCCCAAGCATGGCCAGCTGGCGCTGGGGTCTGCAATGTCTGTAGGTCCTTGCTATCTGGACCTCAGAAAAGCCTGCCAGAGCAAGCCTTACCTGTATCCCACACATTCCATGACATTCATCTCTGTAAACCTCAGTGATGCCGTCTACCCAGGGCAAAGCTAGAGAGAGGTGGAGTTTGATTGATGCCTAGGACCAGGTCCCCATCTTTGTCATGTGCCTGTCTCCTGGCCTCCATGAATCTCCACTGGCCGTTTACAATGGAGAACATTCAATTACGATTGGCTTTACTCGAGCAAGTATGGGGACAGTATACCAAGAGTCCAGTAGCAGCTGCTCATGTGTGACCTGGATTTTTGGGTTGTGTTTGTTTTTATCGAAGGATTTTAATTTCGTGTGAACATTTTGCCTGCGTGTATGTTTGTCCACCACATGCATGCATGGTGCCTGCTGAGGTCAGAAGAGGGCACTGGATCCCCTGGGATTGGAATTGATACTCCAGTTGTGAGTTATGAGCCACCATGTGGGTGATGGAACCAAACCCTGTCCTCTGCAAGAGCTGTTAAGTGTGCTTAACCACTGAGCCAGCTCTCCAGGTCTGTTTGTTTTTAAAACAGAGTCTTGTTATGTTTCCCAAGCTGACCAGAAACTCACCAGACCAGGTTAATCTCCAACCCGCAGAAGTCTACCTCCCTTTGCTGGAATTAGAGGCACAGGCTGCCATGTCTGACTGGCCCAGGTTTTTGAGAACGCAGACTGAGGGGTGAAAAATCCTGAAAGAACAAAGCTGGAAAGAGTCACACTTTAGGGATAGGCCTGTTGAAGAAGCCCAGAACCTATGCAAGGGGAGGCCAGGTGCTCTAGGTGCTGGGAACAGCAGGGTGGGAGTCAGTGATGGTTCCGTACAGACTGACATCTGAGTGCTGTTTACTAAATACCAGCCGCAGGCCAGAGGCAGGGGCTCCTCGCTGTCTACCTCCTCAGTAATCAATCCACTCTCTGGAGAAGACTGCAGCTGGAAGCCTTTAGCAGCCTAGGGCCAGCGGAGCAGTAGCAGCTGGATAGGGAGGCCCTTTCCACCTGTGCCTTCAGCCCTGCGGCTGGGCCGTAGCTCACAAGGGAGAGGTTGAGCCTTGCCCAGAGCAGAGCTCCAGGGCAAAGAACAGCTGAGGACAACTGGCGCAGGCAAGCTGTGGTGGCAAAGGCCAAGCAGGCAGAAGACCGGTGCGCTGCAAGACAACAATGACACCTTGGCGGGAGATCCCGGGGTGAAGGGTGAGGGGCTCCGTCATCTGTGTTTCCCTTGGAATAGGTTTTATACATCCTTACTTATCTGTAGGTTTTCTGTTTGGTTTTGTTGCTTTTAGTAAATGTTTCACTGCTGCAGGCTGACTGTGAATACTATGTAGCCCAGGCTTTAATGCACTTTTAATGGAGACTTAGTTTCAAGATAAGAAAAGTTTTAAAAATAAGGAAGAAGAGGAGGAAGAGGAGAAGAAGGAAGAAGGAGGAGGAAGAGGACAATTAGAAGAAGGAGGAGAAGGAGGAAGAGAAGGAAGAGGAGGAGGAGGAAGAGGAGAAGGAGGAGGAGGAGGAATAATAATAAAGGGCTAGTCTAGTGGTGCACTCCTTTAATCCTAGCCCTTCGGAGGCAGAGGCAGGCTGAGGGATGCCTGACCTACATAGTGGATTCCAGGACAGTGGGGGCTACATAGAGAGACCCCCCCAATAACAAGTTCAGGGATGGTTCATATCTAATATGGCTGAGCCAGACAACAGGAAATCAGGGTGCTGAGAGAGGGGTGCAGCTCCCCCAAGGCTTCCTGCTGACCCCAGGCTGGTTGTCCCCTCCAGCCCCAATTTGCCTTGCCATGAGGTTGGATGAAGGATGAGAATTTTGGAGGTTTCGTATTTTTTTTTCCCTTTGAAAGGAAGAGGAAGAAAAAGGAAAGGAAGGAAAGAGGGGTAAAGGAGAGACAGATGGACAGAGATGGGGGAAAGAGGTGGGGAGAGAAGAATTCTGAACGTCAGTAGTAGGGAAAAGTCAGACGCTTTGGGGAACGCAGCAGCCGGATGACTAGGATCAGGCTTGGCCGCTGACCCATTTTCCGGAGGCGTCCTCCGGGGACCCCAGATAAGGCTGGGTCTGAAGGGACTGCGCCCGGCCACCGTTCCTGCCGGAAAAGCCTCTTCGCTATCTGGGCTCCTAGGGCGCCAAGAGGCTGAGCCGAAGACTCTGGCGTCCCCACATCCCCACTCCCCGCTGGGCTGCCCTGCTTTGCAAATCCTCTCTCACCGCAGGACGCCAGCTGGGGAGGGCCGCCAAGCTAGCTCACTTCCCTTCCTGGATTTTAGAACTCTCTGGGATCCTACAGGCCTAGGGGAGGCACCAAGGCTTGGCCACACCTGGTATCTACTCTCAATTCAGCGCCTTGCACGCTTAGAACCAGAGTAAACCCTGCGAAGTTTGGCTCCTGTGCCAACAGGGCTTCGTCCCTTGCAGAAAGAAAAATCCTGTTTTTTTTGCTACTTAGAGACTGGAAGATTTGAGGAAACCAATGTCATTTTTAAAATTCAGGGCCGGGGAATCTAATATTATCTAGAAAATTTTCTAAATTTCTAAAAGTGAGCAGAAAAACCTAATGGTGGTTTGGTTAGATTCTAGGAGACAAAGTAAGAAATCAAAGTCCAGGTGTTTGGGGGTCACAGACAAGGTGAAGGCTTCAGTCTTCCTGCCCCTCCAAGCAGCTCTCTTGGAACCACGAATATTGGGGGGCCATATGACACCGGACACATCGCTCTTTGAAGCCTCACAGTCCTCAATGGCAGATTTCCTCCAAGTAGATCTTTCTAGAAGGTAGAGAATGCTGCAACCCCCCAGTTACCAGGATCAAAGCCCTGAGTGTGGCGCCTGTGTTCCTCGTCCCTTCCTGGCTTGCCTAAGTTGACACCCACTCCTAGATATGCCCCTGCCTTGGGGTCCTGGGTTCTCTTCCAGGAAAAATGCATTCTCATCTAAGGTGCTCATTGCCTTCAATCCTTGTCCTTGCCTCCGACGGGGCTCACTATTCTATCATGGTCTCAGAAAGCCACACACTGGACTCACCTATTAAAGGGGGAGAAGGCGATCGGCTTATGAGGGGTTCAGGGCCTTTGCAGTCACAGCTGACAGTGTAGGAGGCTCTTCCTCCATGGCTATGGGCTTCCTCCCAGCTCCCCTCATGGAGGTCTGTCTGTTTCCCCCCTGAGAACCCCACTGGGCCTTAGCCTATTCAATATGTTGCCCTGCAGGGATGAAGAAAGAGACCAGCAGCTGCCCAGCCAGCCCGAGGCCCAGAGGCCCCTTTCAAGGCACCTCAGGCAGAAGCAGCAGGAGCGGCCACCAACTGGCCTCCCCACTGCCTCAAGCCTTGCACATTCTGCCCTCCAGTGCCTCTTAACATTTAGTTTTCCCCCTGAAATTACGAAACATTCTTGCTGTTTAAAGACAGATTCAGGGATCTGGAGTTAAGGGCTTCAGGTTTAACTCCAGCACCTGCATGGCAGCTTATAACCATCTGAAACTCCAGTTTCTGGGAATTCAATGCCCTCTTTTGACCTCTGCAGGCACACACAGATGTACGTCTGTGCCAGCAGGCAAAACCCTTATATACATAAAATAAACAAATCTTTATAAGTATATGAATGAAAATAAACAACCCTTATAAAAATAACAAATACGTTTAAAAATTCAAACAAGAGGCTGGGGAGACAACTTAGTTGGTAAAGTGCTCACTGGACCTGAGTTGAATGTCTAACACCAATGTGAGAATCTGGGTAGGCCAGTGTGGTGGCACACGCCTTTAATCCCAGCACTCAGAAGGCAGGGACCAGAGGATCTCCGTGAATTTGGGGCCAGCATGGTCTACAAACAGCTGAGCTTAAAAGGGTGTGTGGGGGGGAAGCATTCACCTGTGAACCCCCTGATGGGGAGTAAAGGGTCCCTGGGGCTCCCTGGCCAGCCAGCCTGGACTAATCGGTGAGCTGCAGGTTCACTGAGAGATGCTGTCTCAAAACACAAGGTGGAGAGCTCTGGTCTCCACATGCGTATCGCTTGTGCACCGCACACACGGGTACCCGCAAGCATGAACTTAAACACATGATCGCATACACAAGTCAAACAACAGGGTGCCTACAGAGCAGACAGTGACAGGCCCTCTCTCTCCAGCTGCTCTTCAGAGAGCGCTCCTCTTCAGTGTAGAGTAAATCCTTCCTGGCCACTCATGTCACTGGAAGAGCATGTGTGTATACACCAGAACGCCTCTTTCTTCCTGCTGCTCGCTTCCAAAGCCCCCTCCTCTTCCTGGGCTTTGGGAGCTGCTAATGAGGTTTTGCTTGGTGTGTCTCCTCTTAGTCATTCAACAAATAGCAGCTCAGCATTTGCTGTGGGTACCCAGGGAGCCAGACTCCGAGCTGACTCTGCAAGCTCCAAGGTTAGGAGGCTGTTGCTAAGTGATAGCCTCTCTCCCCACGTGCTCCTTCCTGGGGGGAGGGGTTCTTGCCCCCTGACTTTACAAATCTTCCTGGTTTCTGAGGTCCCTCCTCACCCAAACTTTCTCACTACTTATTAATTCACTTTTTTTTTTAACTATTAAGTCACATGTGCCCTGTGAGTGTTGGGGACCTAAAAGGTGCTAGAGCCTGTGCTACAGAGTGGGATCACAGCTGAAATGTGACAAGCCATCTAGTCCTGGTAGCACACAACTCTAGTCCCAGTACTGGAGAGGCTGGGGCAGAAAGATCTCCAGTTCAAGGCCAGCCTGGGCTACATATTAAGACTCTTTCCAGACAGGAGGGAACTCATCACATAGCTCCAAAGCTTACAGGTGAGGGAACTGAGGCACAGGGAGATAATGTGACCATTTCAAGAACACACAGGGGTCAAAGTGGGCTTAGCCCTGTCCCTAAACCCAGGAAGACTCTTCAAACACCGCCACAGGGCCAGGCACCTACCTGTCTAATACCATCCCCATAACATACTGGCTGTCACAGGCAGCCCTGATTGCAAACCTCCACCAGAGGCATCCAGAAGTGTGACAGCTGGGTCCTGTGGCTTCGGAGGAAAGAGATGAAGAAGTGAGGACTGTGTGGGTGCCCCAGCTCCGCCCATCCCCGTAAGTGGGATATGCTAGTGAGGAGAGACTGAAGGGGAAGGGTGCTGGGAGGGGGCTCCTTGCTGTCCCCCCTGGGGAATCCTTCAGGCATGTTTTGACATAGTTCCTGCTGGAGGGTGCAATTACTTGCAGCGAGGGCTCCTACCTGATCATTAATGGATTGCTCCTGTTCTGCACAAGGCAGTTGCTTAGAGACTGGGTGAAGGGGCACATTCTCTGAACGTGCCTGAGATTCTACAGGAAGCTGACGGTGGCCCACCTGCCCCAAGACCCCTGAGAGCCATCATTCACCAATACCAGACTCCTGGGAGCCAAGCAAGGTCTCCGGCCCAGCACAGCTCAGGAGTCTGCCTTGTATTTGCCCCCACAATAGCTAGGTCCTGTGGCTGGGTTGTGACTCAATGTCTGTGCCACGGTAAGTTGCATGTTGTAGCAGCATAAAACTCTGTCATCACCGACTGGTGGTTCCGGTGGCCTTCTGGGGCCTTGGTGGAGGTTGGCCATGGCTACCTGATGCCAGGAGCAATACAGGCTTCTGCACCAAGAAAACTCTAAACTCCAGGATCTAAGGGCTGATAGAGAAAGAACACAGTACCGCTGGGTTAGACAAAGCAACTCTTACCTACCACATCCTCACCAAGGAATTTGGTTCCAGTAAAGAAGCTCCGCCACCTCCCCACTACAATTACCATCATTCAGGGGCTTGTAGGCCCCGTTCCTACAGCCAGAAACTCAAATTGGTTGTTTCTTCTAATTTAGCGAGCACCTTCAAGTCTAACAAAGCAATTTTCACAACTAAAAGACAGGAGAGGAGGGAAAATAAAAGCCAAAGGCCAAACACAAATCCCTCTAGCTGGATACATTTGGTTAACGTTTAACCTCTCTAAATGCAGTTCTCATCTATAAAAAATGGAGATGTTGTTGGAGATTATGGAGAAAGGATTTGGGGACAGAGGCTGGGGAGATGGCTCAGTGGCTCAGGGCACTAGTTGCTCTTCTAGATGACCTGACTCAATTCTCAGCACCCATGTGGCAACTCACAACCATCTGTTAACTTCAATTCCAGGAAATCCAATGCCCTATTCTGACTTCTATGGGCACCAGGCATCCATGTGGTTCAGACATACATGGCAGACAAACACTCATTGTCATAGAATAAAAATAAAAATCTTTAGTCATTCATGGTGGTGGTGCATGCCTTTTATCTCAGTACTCAGGAGGTGGAGGCAGTTGGATCTCTGTGAGTTTGGTGTCAGCCTGGTCTACATAGCAAGTTCCAGGACAGTCAGAGCTACATAAAAAATAGATTCTTTGTCTAAAAAAAAGAAAAAAATAGAGAGATACTTTGTAAAAATTGGAGTCAATGTTCAATCACTGAAATAAAGCTCTAAGGCTCCATGACTCTTGATTCATTCATTCAGTGGGTTAATATTGTGCCTCTCCTGGGCCTAGCACTGCTATGAGATTCTCAGCAAGCAGCAGAGAGCCCAAAATCCAGAGTCCCCTACCAGTGGTGTTGACATTTTAACAAAGCAACCAGCCCATAGCAGCAATGTCAGAAAAAACCGTCACTGATGCAAAACCGGAGATACTAATGTTACCATGAAAAATAAAGCTGCAATTGTAACTAGGGTGGGAAGGGAGGGCCTTGCTGAGAGGTGGCACTTGATCCAAGACTTAAAGGAAGTGACTTGCAGGAAGTGGGTGTGAATCCAAAGGCCTGAGCTCACCAGGTTGAGAAGGCCAAGGCCAAGGAGTGAGGAGGCAGCCGAGTCAGGACAAAGTAGACAAACGGGAGGAGGCTGAGGTCAGAGAGATGGGAGACAAGTCCAGGATCCTTAAAGAGAGAAGTTGCCACATCTGGGTGACCTTAGGCTGCAGAGAGAGTTGAAGGAAGCTCAAGGGGCTGCCACCCACTGCGCTGGCTGGTTTTATGTATGCCACCTTGATAAGAGCTGAAGTCATCTGAGGGAGGGACCCTTGTTAATTTCACTGGTCAAGAATAAAACCACTACCACAATTTTTGAGCCATTTGAAGCAAGTTTTATTAAATACTGACCAGGTCCATACCAAGCATTCCCAGAACATGAGGCCAAATTACATTAATCTGGGGCTTATTAAGGTAAAACCCATAAAGCTATGTACTTCCCACCTTCATCCAATCAGGGACAAGCATACATACTCACATACTTCCTGCGTACATACATTCTGCCTACATGTGATCAAGCACACATCCTGTGTAGTTGGAGCAACCAAGCTTGTTTACAGAAGCAAACATACACGGTTTGTTGTCTTACATGGATAGCCAGCCAGCCCACCCTGATTCATGAGCTTCCCGTTTAGTGATGCAGAATGATTTAGGAAAAGACCCTGTGGCCTCCTTGCACACACATGTGCACAAACAAACACATGTGAGTACACCTATACTAACAAAGGCATATAGTGCACATATGACACCATATATACATACACACAGTGGGATTTAAAAAAAAGTATGTCAGGCCACAGCAGAAAAGAGTTAGACACAGGAGCGCGAATGAGAAACTCTGCTTTGTAGACAAGGTTACAGCAACGCGGAGATGGCAAGAAGTGCCATTCAATTTGGGCTGTCTTTTTTCTTTTCTTTTCTTTTCTTTTTTCATTTGAGAGGGAGAATGTGTGGTGTATGGACAGGTGTGCAACGGGAGGGAGGCCAGAAGAGGATGTCTTGAGGCCTGCTTTATCTCTCTCTCTGCTGTATTCCTTTGAGACAGGGTCTCTCGCTGGACCTGGAGCTCAGCTGACATCCAGTAACCCAGTGACCTCTTGGCTCTGCCCCAAGAGCACCAGGGATACAGGCAGGTGCAGCCACGCCTAGCTTAAAATAAATAAATAAACAAATAAAATAAGCCATGTTTTCTAGCAATTTGAACTCAGATTCTCATTCTTGCACAGCCAGCACTTTTACCCACTGAGATATCTCCTCCACCTGGGATATCTGGAAGGCAGAGTCCAAGGGGTTTCCTGGTAGAATGAGAATGGGGTGTAAGAAGGAAGAGAGAGGTCAAAGGTGACTTTAGGGTTTCAGTCTACCTGTAGAGGGCAGATTGCCGTGAGCCCCCCTGGGGAAAGCACCAGGGACTCCACAGTGGGGAAACTTAAGAGGACAGGCTTGGCAGTGTCAAAGCAGCCCAGTGCATGGTCTGAAAATAAGGGCAGATTTGCTCACTGGTGTCCTCAGCCAGCAGGGGAGGCTGGAGGAGCGAGGGAGTCTGGTGTGCAAGGCCTGAACATTGCATTTGACCAGAGAGGACAGGGAGAAGAGAGGAGGGCTGTGCAGCCAGGAGAGAGATAGGTGTTAGATTAGGGGACAAGAGGAGCAAGAGGAGGTGGAGGATGGGTCTGTTAGGGTGACAGGCGCTGTACACTTGGGGCAAGGGAGGACCAGCAGATGGCTGCTGAAGACGAGGCTACGGAGGACCAAGAGCTGATCATGGGGGCCTGGACTTACATTCTTTCTGTGTTAAGCAAGTCTTGGAGCATATTCCAGTGTTCCTGGGACAAGACAGAGAATCCCCAGAGGACTGTGGGCAGGAGAGACCCACAGGCTTCCCCATCTCAGACAAGATGGAGAGTGAGCACCAACGCCCAAGATTGTTCTCTGACCTTTGCACACTCGCTGCAGCCAATGCAAGCCGAATAGCCTGAGTTTGATCCCTAAAACCCATATAAAGATGGAAGACAAGAACCAGTTCCACAAAGTTTTCTTCTGACCGCATCCAAGCTCTATGCCATGTACACCCCTCCCCCGGCAGATGGCAGAATGCTGATAAATCAAAGTGTAGAATTCCAGTTGGAGTTTTGTTCATCTTCGGCAGTTCCTGGAATATAGCTCAGTGGTGGCATGCTTGGCTCATATGCAAGAGACTCAGGGTTCGCTCCCCAGTAACACCAAAGCGGAAGAGAGGGAATGAGAAGTAGTCAAACAGGGATGGCCCGCAGCTCTGCCGTGGGGCACTCGCTAGCATTCTGGAGACCCTGGGGTAACCTCCCCACAAAGGAACAGAACCCCGTATATTGTGTTCATGTGCAATAGCTCCAGAAGCCAACACCGTGGAAATGGGACACAGAATACAGTAACACCTGCTACTGAACTACTGCAAGCTTGAGAGCTGCAAAGTTTAATCATGCGCTGTTTCCTACCACAATTTTAAATGCATTTTTTTTTAAAAAAAAAAAACCTGACTTGAAAATTAATTGTAACCCAGAGTTTTAGAGCAAGCCTCTCAGCTTGTGAACTTGTGCTCCATTCACGGTGGCACACACTGACTTCATTGTATTTTCTAAGCCCAACATCCAGCCCTCACCTCTTACCTCCCAGGTCCTACCTATCCAGGCTCTGCCCTCTTCCCTGTGCCCTGGAGTCCAGCCTATAAGCACCCATACAGGGCCCACAGTGGACCTGATACCTGGCCCAGGATCTTAGAACTCAAGGAATGTGACTCCCGGCAGGATAAGCTTTTAGGAGAAATCAGAACCCAGGACCAGAGTTGCTGTGTCCCCAGAGCTGTCTGTCAACAGTCAGCTGTTCACAGAGGGGACACTGGCCAGAGTCCTTGGGACTGGGCCCTGACTGCACATCACACTATCACACTATCACACGGTACATCAGAACCCAGTTTTTGTTTGTTTGTTTTGGGGGGAGGGTGGTAAGGGTCTGCGGTGTGAGACAGGGTCTCACCATATAACCCTGCCTGGCTTGGAACTCACAGTGTAGACCAGGCTCGATCCACCTGCTTCAACCTCCTAAAGATTGGCATTAAAGAAGAGCTTTGTCACATCCATGCAGAACCTTTGTGTGAAGCACCCTGGATGGGAACAGCACAGAGCATAGGTAAGAGCAGCTGCCTCTGAGAGCAGGGCATTTGTGTGTCCCCTGCCGCCTCACAGTCAGTGGGAACTCTGGCATAAGGCTGGGATGTGCTCACCCACCCGTTCACCCACCCCCTTCACCATGCCTTAGGAGCCCAGCTCTTGGCTGCACCTGATCTTGGTCAAGAGCTAGCAGGCACTAAGGGGCCCGCATGGTCTGGAATTCCAAGACTATCACACACAGTCCCCACAACCTCCACCCCCACCCCCGCCCCCGCCCGGAAGCCAAGCTTGTTACATAATGTTTTAGAGCCCTGAGTCACTTAGGATGTCTCCGGTAGTGGCCGCAGAAAGGCAAGCACCCCACAGGAGAGAAGCCCTGAGCCCGGTGGGTCTCCCACGGACCCATTCCGCAGTTCCACGTACAGGACCAAGCTATTTTAGGGGAATAAGATCAAATGGGGGGACCAGTTGCCCCAGCTACTTTTGACTCTGTGCTTGGGGCTATTTCTGTGAGGGCACAGGCTGGTGACACCACACGTCACCAAGCACTCTGGGTCTGAAATTAAATGTGTCTGCCTAGAAGAAGGAGTGTGAATTCCTATAGGATAGATGGTTGCCTAGCAACACAGTGTCAAGGCCAAAACATAAGCCAGGACAGGATGGGTGCAGGAAACACTCAGGTTTGCCGTGCCAAGTCCAGCCTGTGACAGTCTCAAGAGGCTCTGATACCCCAGAAACTGGCGTTTGCCCTGGCAGCTTTGGACCCTGAACCACACAAAAGACTACATTACATTTCTAGTACACACACACACATGCATACACACACACTAGCACATGCCCTGCCAGACCCCAACCCCTACATTTTCTTTTCTTTTTTTTGTTTCTTGGAGTGTTTTCTTTGGTTTGTTTGTAATACGTAGAGTAGGCTAGGCTTGAACTCGGCAGCTACCTGCTTGCCTCTGCTTCCTGAGTGCTAGAATTCAAGATGAACACCACCATACCCAGCTTGCTGTTTGTTTTTGATTCAGGGTCTCACTTTGTAGCCCAGGCTGATATCAACTCAAAATTCCTTCCTCCAGGATGCTAAGATTACAAGTGTGTCCACACAGCCAGCTGCGCTGTTTCTCTTACATAGTCCGCTCGTTGATCAGGCGCGGTAGTGGCCACCTTTGGTCCTAGCGCTAGGGAGACAGACAGAGGCTCTGGAACCCTGAGTTCCAGGTCATCCTCGTTGACTTCCTAGACAGCCAGAGCTGCAAAATAGAGAGACCCTGTCTCAAAAGCCAAACCAAACAAACAAAAACCAAAGGTTTCTTTGGGGTGGAGTTTGGTTTTTGTTTGTTCGTTTTTGTTTTGTTTTGTTTTTTTAAGACAGGGTTTCTCTGTGTTGTTCTAGCTGTCCAGGAACTGGCTCTGCATGCCAGGCTGGTCTTGAACTCAGAGACCCACCTGCCTCTGCCACCACCTGGCAATGATTTTTTTTTTTTAAGGTAGGTTCTCATTCTGTAACCCTGGCTGGCCTGGAACCAGCTATAAAAACCATTTTGGCCTTGAACTCCCAGAGATCGGCCTGCCTTGGCCTCCAGAGTGCTGGGATTAAAGGCGTGTGCCATCAAGTCCCAGAGCAACTCTTGCCTGTTGTCATGCCAAATGGAAAGTAGAATTTCCTAGTCTCCAAGTCAGCTTTGTCTACACTAAACTCCCTGCGAGGAAAACTCCATGAACCAAAGTTATGGCCGAATCGCCACTTAAAGTTGGCTTCCCTTGAAGAATTGCAAACAAGCAGGCAGTTTAAAAACATTGAGTTGGGCGGTGGTGGCGCGCACGCCTTTAATCCCAGCTCTTGGGAGGCAGAAGCAGGTGGAGCTCTGTGAGTTCAAGGCCAGCCTGGTCTATAAAGTGAGTTTCAAGACAGCTAGAGCTACCCAGAGAAACCCTGTCTCGAAAAATCAAAAAAATAAGTTAAAAAAAAAAAATACTAAAACCTCCTTGCTTGACCACCATTTAAGATGTAGAACCTGAGGCCCTGAAGCGTAAAGGACTTGTTCCGTGCCCCTGAGAACTATAGGCAGAGCCTCCTGTCTGTAGCCAAGCCCCTCCATCCGACAGTAGGGGGAGCTGACCTGTGATAATTAGAAGAACATGCCTCAGAGGTGAAAGGCACAGAACCCCAAGTGGCATTTTTATGATTCCTGTGACGTCATCACTTAGAAAAGCTTATCTAGACACACATCTCCCCACCCAACAACAAAGCCAGCTTCAAAAAAGACAGCCCTGTAGCAAGCTGTTTGTTTCACGAGTTGCTTAGCAAGGAGCGGCATCTGCTCTCCAGATTCTAAAACTGTAGGTGTCATGGGCAGTGAAGTCTCCCCGTCTCCCAGGTCTCCCTGGCCCCAGCCCTTTCTTCTCAGGTCGCCAGGCCACAGTGTCTGCCATGGGGGTGGGGTGGTGCCCAGAGCAGGAGGCCACAGCCAAGGTGAGCCTTGAAGCCTCCTCCTCTACAAGGCCCATCCAAACAGCTTCCAGAATTCTCTGCCAGGCCCCTTTGTAGGTACTCAAGCTAGTTCCGGAAAACTTCCTTTACCAATTCTGCCATCCTCCAGAAACGAGCCCAGAGGGGTCAGAAGTCCCTTGCTCCCTGGCTCTTTGGCAGACTGGCTGCTGTCAGGCCTCTCTCTCTCTCTGGAGGAATGTGCTAGATCAGTAGTCTTCAAACCCTTGCCATGGAGAGGAAAGCACAGTCTTCGTTGGGAACTTTGTCTACAGTCCTGGGACACTCGTGGCACCGCCATTGAGGCAACCCTCCTCTCAGAACTATATATTTATTTGTGATGGTATGGGTGTTTTGTCTGCATGTATGTCTAAGCACCACTTCTGTCAGAAGGGCTAGGGTACTGGAGTTACAGATGGTTGTGAGCTACCATCAATCCCCAAATGGCTTAGGGAATTTTTTTGTTTTGTTTGATTTTTGAGACAGGGTCTCACTAAGTAGCTCTCACTGATCTGGAACTCTCTATGTAGACCAGGCTGGCCTCAGACTCTTGAAAATCCACCTGTCTCTGCCTCTGTTTCTGGAGCGCTGGGAATAAAGGTGTGCGCTGTAATGGTTGTTCTGTCTCTTTAAGAGACAAGCCACGCCCACTCCCTCCTCCATCCACTGAGGCAGGCAGGTCTTCCTTCCTGCTTGCAGCCTTAGTCTCTCTTTTCCATCTTCTCTCTTCTCTCTCCTTTCTCTCTCTCTCCTCTTCTCCCCTTCTCCCTTCCCCCTCCATAACCCCCTGAATAAATATCCAACCTCACTCTGCAGGCGTGCCTATCCATGGCTCTTGCCTGCCCGCCACATGTCTCCCTGCCTGGGACCAGCCACCACTCGGGGACCGGCAACCTTCTCTGCCTGGGACTGGCTGCTCTCAGGGGTCTGCTGCCACATGACCCACTACCACTGCTTGGGAACCTTCAGCATTTCTTCTGCCTACTGCTGCTGGGGATCCTGCAGCAATTTTTAATTTTTCCATTACATGTGCCACTTAGACCTTTTTAGTGTAGTAATAGGTGCACGGGCCTGCTTTTCGTCCCGGCGGCCACCCGGCTCCCACCGCCAGGTGCCTGGTTAGCTTATACCCAAAATAATTACACGGAAACTGTATTCATTTAAATACTGCCTGGCCCATTATCTCCAGCCCCTTATTGGCTAACTCTCACATATTATTTTAGCCCATCTCCATTAATGTGTATCGCCACTTGAGTTGTGGCTTGCCGGCATGAGTCTAACCAGTGTCCATCTTGTGCTGGAGAAGCATGGCGTCTCCCACACTGCCTTCTCTCTCATAGCATTCTGTCTACTCCGCCCACCTAAGGGCTGCCCTATCAAACGGCCAAGGCAGTTTTCTTTTTTTAACCAATGAGGGCAATACACAAATAGAAGACCCTCCTACACCATTTTGGAGCAGCAAATTCTCCATTCTTATCCCAGATGCCACTGAATCAAAGCTCTAGGGCTGGAACTAGACATCCATGAACAAGCCCTACAATCCAACCCCACTATACATACACCTAAATGCAGGCAGACATTTCTTTCCCACCTACCAGTTCCCTAATAACTGTCGTGGAGTCTTAATATTAATTGTAAATGATTGGCCAATAGTTCAGGATTGTTACTAGCTAACTCTCACATTTTCAATTAACCCATATTTTTATCTATGCTTTGCCATGTGGCTTGGTATTTCTTCTCAGGATGGCACATCCGTCTTCTCTCCGCGTCTGTTCGCTACTCCTTTCACTCCGCCCTTCTTTTTCCCAGCATTCTTAGTTTGGCTCGCTCACCTAAAGCCTAACCTTATTCTGTTCAGCTATTGGCCAGTCAGCTTGTTTATTAAACCAATCACAGAGACATATATTCACACAGTATAAAGAAATATTCCACATCTAAGGTTCAGGATGTGTAAGCTCCCTGAAAATAGAATCTACCTGTGGTCCATAGCTGCCTAAACAAGTTCAAAGGCAGCATGGTCCTAAATTCAAGGCCAGGCAAGGCTACAGAGCCAGATCCTATCTTAAAACCACTATAAAAAATTAATAGATAGAGAGATATATAGTTAGATAGATAGACAGACAGACAGACAGACAGATGATGAAATAGGGAGTCAGGTGTGGGGCACGGTGACCCACCCACTTGAGAGACAGAGGTGGAAAGGTCACAGCAAATTTACAGTCAGCCTGGTTGTCACAGTGAGTTCCAGGCCCTCTGGGGCTACAGCGTCAGACTCTGCCAAAACTGAACAAAGTGAACAGAAATGGCTCCCTGGTCACACACTGTCTGACAAGGGCCGTCGTGGTGTCTCATGAAGTTAGGCCATGAAGGGAACAATTTGATCACACACTGAAGAACAGCCTGGGACTCAGAAGAGTAATGTAGCCAGTGGGGCTGTTGCTGCTCCTCAGCCAGTGACCTGTGTTGACTTTCTGCTCCCCTTGCTGAGCTGCGGCAGCTGCAGGTCCAGAGAGGAGACTGCCAGTCTGAGGCTTCTGCAGGCCTCCTATCCTCACCCTGGGCTGGCAGTCAGGGCTCCAGGAAGGGCCATAGTCAACAACCACAGGGCTGACCAGAGGCAGGCAAGAGCATGGGTTGTCACCATCTGTCCCACATGGATCCCCTTTCTGGCCAGGTGACATAGGGGATACCCCAGGGCTCTGCCAGTGGAGGGACAGTCTGCACAGGGCAAACTCTCACACTATATGATATGAAAAGACTCCCTCAGGAAGGTAGTGGGAAAGCTGGGGGCGGGCGGCATAGGGGCTCCCCATGTAGAGCAGTCACACTCGGGGCGGGTGGGGAAAGACTTCTGAAAAACGGAAGTGGCACATACACTTAGGACTCACCAAAGGACATTTTTAGAGGGTGGTGGGACAATGCAGAGAAAGGATCTGGGGGGAGCAGGGAGGTAGGTGGGACCACCCTGAGGGAGGCATGACAGCCATTCCTGAATCTTGTGTCCTGTTAAACTCATTGGTATTAACGGGAGTGCCTACTGAGAACCCCCCTCTCCCCAAGACACCAAACCAACAACCATCCTAGTCCAACTATTGGGCACAGCTTGACAAATAATGGTCTTTACTCCTCCGTGGGTCAGAGCAGGGTTTTCTCTGCATGTTCTGGGATCTGTGAGGTCATTGTGTGGGGGTGGATGGGGGAAGAGAGAGGGCAGCATCTTGCAAATTATTTCTATATAAATAACTGGCTATTTTAGTTTCACTACTGGGTTAGATGCCAAGTATCAATTAAATATGTTTTGAAGAAAAAAATAGACGTATTAGTCCTGGCCTCCTTCGTTCACGTACACGTCTGCCCTTTGCTGTTTGTGAAGCTGTGTGTACACAAGGGAAGTGTTCAGCAGCCATGTGTGCAGAATAGGCACAATCTACACGTCCACACTTATGTCCTGATGATTCGGGCCTTTTAGACATGACCAAACCACTTCACGAAGGCATCTCAGAAGATGACTGGGTTTAGGCTGTGAAGGGGACAGGGTGGGGAGCCACGTCCCCTCCATAAGCCAGCTCCCATGAGGACAGAATAGAACATCACACTCCACTTTATGACCAGCAGGTCATTCATCTATATCTGCTCTTGAGAGCTACTGAGGACATTTTGCCAATCACTAGGAGAAACTAAATAAACAGAGCCAAACAGCTCAGCTCTCCGCGGCTGAGTAACTATGAGGAATTCCTCTTTAAATAGAAGTTTAAGTAAATACGGAACGATCATTTTACAGGAGGCAGCTCAGGGAGTGATGGTGAATAAGGTAGACTGGAGCCCCCTCCAAGGCAGCAGGGGGAGAGGGCCAGAAGTCCCTTCCAATCACAGGGAAGGAGGTACCTGGGGCCCCAAGACACTCTCGTCCACTCTGTGCCCCACTCTGTGGGGCCAGGAAGCATTGTGTGTCCTGTTCCCGTCTCTTCTCGGCAGGTTTCAGTTTCGAATGCTTCATTCATAAAAAGTGGCTTCTGCCCTAGGCCTGAGGCTGCAAGTTTGGCCCTGGGGATCCACGCACCTGTCTACCAATTCATGGGGTAACTGACACTGCTGGCCACTTGGGGAGGGCGGGTCCATAAAACAGACTGACCTGGACAGTTGCTGGCCACACCATAGGAAGCCGCTGACAGTGTGTGACAGTAAGTCCAGTCTGCTGTTTAATCCATGCCAGTGAGCAGAAGGCAAGGGACAAGTCAAAGAGGTGCTTGGGGACAGAAGGGACCTGGGAAAATGGCCCAGTTGATAAAGTGGTTGCTGCACAAGCAGAGGACATGAGTTCAGTCTTCAGAAGACCTTGGCATGAGGAATGGTGGCATGTGCCCGTGAACCCAACGCAGGGAACGTGGGGACAGGCACAGTGGGCTTATAAGCCATGGGGCTTATTGGTTAGGTGGCCTAACATAAACCAACCAGGTGAGCTTAGAGCTGCCTCAAACACCAGGTAGATAGGGAACTAGAGAGGTAGCTCACTTGTTAAGAGCACTGGCTGCTCTTCCAGAGGACCCGGCTTAAATTCCCAGCACCTATATGGCAGCTCACAACTGTTTGTAACTCCAGTTCCAATACCTTCACACAGACATACAAACAGGCAAAACACCAGTGAACATAAAAATAAATCTCTAAAAACAAAACACA
>PVIU01028310.1:0-19166 GCA_004026605.1 Ondatra zibethicus | reverse complement strand
ACTTAAACTGATAGAAGAGAAAGTGGGATGGGCACAGGAGACCACTTCCTATGTAAAACCCCAGTGGCACAGACAATAAGAGCAACAATGAACAAATGGGACTCCTGAAACTGAGAAGCTTCTGTAAAGCAAAAGACACAATCATTAAGACAAAAAGGCATCCTACTGAATGGGAGAAGATCTTCACTAACCCCACATCAGACAAAGGTCTGATCTCCAAAATATACAAAGAACTCAAGAAACTAGACATTAAAATGCTAAATTACCCAATTAAGAAATGGGGTAATGATCTGAACAGAGAATTCTCAACAGAAAAAGTTCGAATGGCCAAAAGATACTTAAGGTCATGTTCAACTTCCTTAGCCATCAGGGAAATGCAAATCAAAACAACTTTGAGATACCATCTTACACCTGTCAGAATGGCTAAAATCAAAAACACCAATGATAGCCTATGCTGGAGAGGATGTGGAGTAAGGGGAACTCTCATCCATTGCTGGTGGGAATACAAACTTGTGCAACCACTTTGGAAATCAGTGTGGCGGTATCTCAGGAAATTGGGAATCAACCTACCTCAGGATCCAGCAATACCACTCTTGCGAATATACCCAAATGATGCCCAATCATACTACAAAAGCATTTGTGCAACTATGTTCATAGCAGCATTATTTGTAATAGCCAGAACCTGGAAACAACCTAGGTGCCCCTCAATGGAAGAATGGATCAAGAAAGTGTGGAATATATACACATTAGAGTACTACTCAGTGATAAAAAACAATGACATCTTGAATTTTGCATGCAAATGGATGGAAATAGAAAAAGCTATCCTGAGTGAGGTAACCCAAACCCAAAAAGATGATTGTGGTATGTACTCACTCATTAATGAACCCTAGCCATACAACAAAGGACACTAAGCTTATAGCTCACAAGCCCAGAGAAGCCAAATAGCAAGGTGAACCCAAAGAAAACATACATAGATCCTCTTGGAAATTGGAAGCAAACAAGATTGCCAGGCAAAAGTTGGGAATACGGGGGCAGAGAAAAAGGTGGTGATAGGGGGTGTGGGAAGGGGAGAGGGGGAAGGAGAAGGGAGAAGGGAAGGACTGGGGAGAGCTTGGAGGAGTGGGAGGGTGGAGTGTTGCATGAGGGCCTGGTTGGTTTCTGTCCTCCCACTAGGTCCCACAGTCATTAGTTTCCAGAGAAAATCACACAGAGTCTAAATTAGGTTATAAACTGATTGGCCCATTAGCTCAGGCTTCTTATTAGCTCTTGTAGTGTACATAGCCCATTATTCTTATCAATGTTAGCCACATGGCTCAGTACCTTTCTCAGCATGGCAGGTCACATCCTGCTTCTTCAGTGGTCTGCAAGGAGTGCAGAGAGAGCTTCCTGCTTCCCAGAATTCTCCTATTCTCCTTACTCCTCCTCTACTTCCTGTTTGGTTGTCCCACCTTACATCCTGGCTAATGGCCAATCAGCGTTTATTTATATCATGATTGACAGAATACAGACAATTCTCCTGCACCAGTGGAGATGGAGGAAAGGTGGATATTGGAGAAGGGAATAAGATATCTACATTAAGGGAGTCATTTTAGGACTGGCAAGATACTTGGCTCTAGAGGAGATTCCAGGTGTCCACAGGGATGTCCCCAGCTAGGTCCCTGGGCAGCAGAGGAAAGGGTGCTGGGACTAGCATTGTCCCATAGTCACACTGATGAATATCTTGATCACATCCATAGAAATTTCGTCTGATGGATGGAGATAGAGACAGAGACCCACATTCACATCAGAGCAATGGATTGAGCTCCCAAGGTACAGTCGAAGAGCAGACGGTGAGAGAAGATGAGCAAGGAAGTCAGGAATGTGAGGGGCTGGACCACCCACTGAGACAGTGTGCCTGATCTAATGGGAGCTTACCAAATCCAGCTGGACTTGGACTGAACGAGCATATGATCAAACCGGACTCTCTAAATGTGGCTGCCAATGGGGGCTGACTGAGAAGCCATCAACAATGACACTAGGACCTATCTCTTCTGCATGTATTATCTTTTTGGGAACCTAGTCTATTTGGATGCACACCTTCCTAGGACAGGGGGGAGGGGGGAGGACCTTGGACTTCCCACAGGGCAGGGCACCATGCCCTTTTTTAAGGAAGCAGCGGGAGGGAGGAAGGGGGAGCGGGAGGGGACTGGGAGAAGGGGAGGAAATGTAAATTTTTTTGAATGGAAAAAATAAAAGAATATGGGAAAAAAAGACACTTAAGGAAATGCTCAATATTCTTAGCAATCAGAGAAATACAAATCAAAACAACTCTGAGATTCCATCTTACACCTATAAGAATGCCAAGATCAAAAACACTGATGACAGCTTTTGCTGGAGAAATTGTGGGGTAAAGGGAACACTCCTCCATTGCTGGTGGGAGTACAAACTGGTACAGCCCCTTTGGATAACAGTATGGTGATTTTTCAGAAAATTAGGAAACAACCTTCCTCAAGGCCCAGGAGTACCACTTCTGGGTATATACCCAAAGCATACTCAATCATACCACAAAGACATGTGCTCAACTATGTTCATCTATGTTCAAAGTAGCATTGTTTGTCATAACCAGAACTAGGAAATAACCTAAATGCCCCTTGACATGGATAAGGAAGATGTGGTACATTTACACAATGGAGTACTACACAGCAGAAAAAAAATAACAACATCTTGAAATTTGCAGGCAAATGAATGGAGCTAGAAAACATCCTATTGAGTGAGGTAACCCAAACCCAGAAAGACAAACATCATATGTACTCACTCATAAGTGGCTTTTAGACATAAAGCAAAGAATATCAGCCTACAATTCACAATCCCAGAGAACCCAGACAACAGTGAGGATCCTAAGAGAGACATACATGGATCTAATCTCCTTGGGAAGTAGAAACAGACAAGATCTCCTGACTAAATTGGGAGCATGGGGACCGTGGAAGAGGTTAAAAGGGAGCAGAGAAAATGTATAGCTCAATAAAATCAATTAAAAAATTTGCAGCTACCAAGAACTTCAAATTTACTCCTGTTTTTGTGGTTCTAGAAGCCATTTTTTAAGCTTTCTGAGGCTTTGTATGAATGTATGTTGCCATTTGGGCACCATTTTGTAGAAGCAGACTACTCTTTTGTTCCTGGCTCTCCAGACCTGAATGATCACAGAGAAACCATATTTTTTTAAAGATTTATTTATTTATTATGTATACAGTACTCAGTATTCTGCCTGCATGTACGCCTGCAGGCCAGAAGAGGGCACCAGACCTCATTACAGATGGTTGTGAGCCACCACGTGGTTGCTGGGAATTGAACTCAGGACCTTTGGAAGAGCAGGCAATGCTCTTAACCACTGAGCCATCTCTCCAGCCCGAGAAACCATATTTTTACCATATAATTTCAACACTGTTTGACCTATTAGCTCAGTCTTCTTATTAACTGACACTTAACATCTTAAATTAACCCATTTCTATTAATCTGTGTATCACCACGAGGCTGTGTACTACTGATAAGGTTCTGGAATCTATCTCCTTTACCAGCTACAAGGTGTCTGCCTGATTCTGCCTTCTTTCTATTTATATCTCTGTTCAGATTTCCTGCCTGTTTATATTCTGCTCTGCCAAATGTCCAAAGAATATTCTTTATTAACCAATGGTAATAAAACATATTCACAGCATACAGAGAAGAATCCCACATCACAATATTATTAGTCATCAGGAAAAGGCAAACCAAAACTATGTTGAAATTCTATTTAATTATATCTAGAACAGTTATTATTAAAAACTCAAAAAATGGCTGTAGATATAGCTCAGCTGTTAAGAGCACCTGTTGCTCTTGCAGAGGACCCAGGTTCTAGTCTGAGGACCCCATAGTGTCTGACAACTGCCTGGAACTCCAGTTCCAGGAGATCCAATGTCCTCTCTTGGCCTTCACAGACAACATAATTATGGTCCAGACATGGTCCACAGACACAGAGAGAGACAAACACCCACATATAAAACAATAATTACAATAATTCATAATAATAAAAATTAATAAGAAGAATAATGGTGAAGCACAATTGATAAAAACTCAGGGACAGAAAATGGGGTTCAACATGAAGGTCAAAAAAGCAAAACAGCTGGCCACTGTCTCTTCCCTCTACCTCAGTCTGAAATGGTGATCCTGCCTCCAGGAATCTCAGAATGAGACTGTGACTGATTGCTGTCTCCTCCCATTTTATAGTCCTCTCTAGTTCTGGGATTGAGAGCATGCACCACTACTGCCTGGTTTCTATGGTAAACTAGTATAGCTCCTGGGATTAAAAGTGTGTGTCATTGCTGCCTGGTCTGTAGGGCTGGCCAATGTGACTGTTTTACTTTTCTGATCCTCAGGAAAGCTTTATTTATTAAAATTCAAATGAAATATCAATACAGAATGGCAACAATTTGAAAACTCAGAAACTTAGCAAATGCTGTCAAGGATTGGTAGTTATGCAATAGTATAATGAGTCCTCTGAATTTAAAAATAAAAGTGTTGTATAATCCAACTTTTCCATTCAGTACTAGATATATGTCCAAAGACAGTGAAGGTAGCATTATGACAGAGGTGTTTGTTTATTGTGATATTATGCACAGTGGCTAAGACGTAGAATTAGTCTGGGTACCTACTGATGAATGAACATGAAAAGAAATATGGTTATGTACATAACTATTTTTCAGACAAAGAGAATGAAATTCTGTTATGTCCAGCGAAATGAATGTAACTGGATGATGCCACAGTAAGCAAAATAAGGTTGGCTCCAAAAGAGAAATATTTTCCTTTTTTTTCTCTTTTATATGAGGAACTTAAAAGGCCATGAAATTACAACTATTAGAGAATAGGAAAAGAGCCAGCAGCATGTGGGAGAGAGGGAAGTTTAGTTAATAGGGACAGTGTAAATATGATCAAAATATATGTGTGTACAAATGTGCACGTGCTAACACATCATAATGAAATCCAGTAGTTTGCACAACTAATATATTCTGATTTTACTTTAAATAAAAATAAGATCATTACTGCAAAATAAGATGAAAACAACCAAAGAAAAAAATCAATGTTTCTCAAAATCAACTACAGAGCCAATTCCTTTTAAGAAGGCACAAATGTCAGTCCTAAGACGGTGTGCTGACACATTTCTTTCTGCAACATGTCATCTTATTTAGTGTTTAAGTGCTAAAAACCACCATTCCCTCAATCATTCACTAACTCACTAACTAATCCACTTATTTATTTAAGAAATAAATAAGTTCTAGGAATATTTGTAAATATTTAGAAGTAAATCAGTGAACAAATCCAACAAAATTCCTTACAGTATAGCTTATTCATCACTGAAAAGAAACGCAGTTTTAATAAGTATATAGTGTCAGGTGATTAAGTGCTAGGAAACAAGAGTAAGCAATAAGAGAATAATAATGACAAACATATATTGAATAAATAGATGAGATTGGATGAACATAATATTATCAAAATAGTGAAAGAATTTCACAGACACAGTTGTAATCCCACTACACAGGAAACGGAGGGGGGAGGGTCAGAAGTTTAAGGTCATTCCTGCCTACAAGTTCCAAGCTAGCCTGGATGACAAGAGACCCTGTCTCAAAATAAACTAACAAATAAAAAGAGCATAAAGAAATGTATGTTTATATACATTATTTGTGGGGACATTTACTAGTACAACCTCTGTGAAGGAAATTTACCAAAATGTAAAATTTGTGTATATTTAACTCACAAAATCTAAAGTATTTACGAACACATTTGTGTATAATGCAGATATAGTTATGTAAAAGACTATTTTTACAGTCACACTTATATCAAAATGGAGAAACAAACCCACAAACAACTTTAATGCTTCCTAATAGGCAACTTATTAAATACAACATGAATATTCAAAGAAAGGGAAGACTATATACATCTGACACAGAAAATGAAGTGACGTGCATGTGTGATGTTGATCTGGAAATCTTCCAAGATGCAAAACACATGAAAGAGCAAGTATTATTTTAAAAAAATAAAAACGTGGACATGTGCTTTCACACATCTACAACAGCTCTGAAAGGTAATCGCAGCTTAATTCAAAGAAGCAGGCTACAATCAAATCCCAGTGCCATTATCATTGGCTTCTCAGTCAGTCCCCATTGTCAGTCATATTCAGAGAGTCTGTTTCGATCACATGCTCGTTCAGTCCCAGTCCAGCTGGCCTTGGTGAGCTCCCACTAGATCGGGCACACCATCTCAATGGGTGGACGAATCCATGTACTGGCTTTTTGGGATCCTAGTCAGTTTGGATTCACACCTTCCTAGGCCTGGATGGAGGCAAGAGGGCCTTGGGCTTCCCACAGGGCAGGGTAACCTGCCCTCTCTTAGGACTGGAGGGGAAAAGGGGAGGGGGAGGGGGGAAGCGGGAGGGAAGCGGGAGGAGCGGAGGAGGTGGAAATTTTGAATGGTACTATTTATAATGCAATAATAAAAAATTCAATGTGAAAAAAAACAAAGAAGCAGGATAAAAGGCTCAAGTCACACAGTCAGTTTTCACTGTCCAATTCTAAAATTTCACTACCTACATTTTATTTTCAGAGAAGCAAAAAGCACTGATGCGAACAGCGTTCATTTTACACAGATGCGAAACCCCTTCATGCATTAGCTTGGTGATCAAAATAAATATTGACTATGTCCTGTGAGAATGGACAGTGCAAACATATTATGCCAACATATTCTCAATGGATTCCAAATTAAATCGGATAGAGGACTAAAGCAAACCCATTAGGGGCATAACGAGCAAACCACTGCTGCAGATCCTTATTTAAAGACAAAATACACATACAAACAGTGTCATTGTTCAATGATAGAAGTATTTAGGACATGATACTGATATGTAATCCGTGACAAGGTTATATCTGAAAAGTAACCTTCATGTAATATATTTAGGTATCTATTTCTTTCTTGATGTGAATAATTATCAAAAGCATTAAAAAGTAGAGCCAGGTGTACTGGTCCATATCTGTAATTTCAACACTTGGGAACCAGAGACAGGAGGATCAGAAAATCAAGGTAATCTTTTTAGTTTTTCCCTCTCTCTCTGTCTCTCTCTCTCTCTTTTTTTTTAAAGGAATCATTGTTCTTTTAAAGCTCCTCAAATAGGAGCTGCTATGATTCTTACAAGTGTTCTGTTTTCGCTAGACAGCCATCATAGAGCTGTACTAGTGCAGCATTGCAACAGTAACCAATTTTTACTCCAGTATATAGCTGTTGCACTACTGAGAAAGCAATTTTTTGAAAATGACAGCAGTTTGGTGTGTACTAGAATGTCCATAGATTGAGAAAACCATGGCTCTAAAATTGTTTTGACATAAAGCATTATTTTCCCAGGGCTATACCATAAGCTGGTTAATAATGAGGAATCTGAGTGATTTGGAATCAAATAAAGTTGGCATGCATCTCTAGCAACATAGCACTATAATGGCTCGTTTCATTGCAGGTGGCAATAAAGCCTAGATGACAACACATAAACTAATTCCCACCTTGATTCCATCCAATTTTTGATAAAGCTACACAAATGCCGTGTGTATTGTCCTTACTTATTCAGCAGAAGGTACAAGGAGAAATTACTTGTTTTTTTAAAAGTATGATAGGCAGAAGATTATCTAATCATTTGAATATTCCCATAAAGACTTTGATAAGAAAGGTAAGGCATATGTTGGAATTTTAATATCCTGTGACTGAGACTCATTTAAAGATAATCTTCACATGAAAATTTTACCCAGACTGATCAATCAAATGATACAAATACACATAAATTATACTATAAGTGTATGGAGAATTATGATTGCCACAAAGTGAAATATTCCACCTTGATAAAAAATAGTATTATGTATTCATTTCAGAATATTTTATGAAATCTAAAAAAATAGACTTGCATATTTTAAGAAATCTTCCACGCAATATAGCCATATTATGAAAGCCAGTGGTTGAACTTCCTTATGATTCTCTACATTTCCATTTCTACAGTATTTTACTCTGATTTGTAGATGATTCCTCTATGGGTATTTTTGCGGCTTTCAGATTTAACATTTACTATCGCAATCTTATAAAAATTCCTCATTAATCCTTAGGTACTATTCATAGATAGGATGGCATTCTGGTGTGTTCTTTCAGACTGCTGCAATCTCGAGCAGGATTTAAACACATGTGGCCAAGGAGGAGAAAGATTACATGATGAAAATTCAAAGTCAAATTTCAAACAATCTTTTCTTTTATAGTGGAATTCCAGCCTATTATACAAATTCGGGCTATAGCAATGTGTCCCTCCCTAATAAGAGTTTGCCAGGATTTAGGACTGTTGAAAGATGTTAGAAAATTAACTTGTAATCCAGAATTTTAAGTGTTAATTAGAAAACGAGATATTCATCTGAATAACTTAAAAGATTTCTACGTGAAGTTTAGGCTTTGAGTCAGGTCTAGCATCATAACTTGTTAGAACAACATAGAAAGACGGATTCTGAGATGACTGAGGGTTCCCAATGGGCCCAAATGTGCAGACAGATAACAGCTCTGGTTGGCAACACAATATGTTTTTACATCAAATGGTGGAAAAGTGCTTATAGACTCTCTGCTGGTTAGGGCTGAGTCTGGAGCAAAGTCTGGAACACGGCGTTGCCGTCGGAAGCTGGTAAGATCAAAAGTCAAATGATGATTCAAATGTGTTATAGTTTTTCACAGTCCAAATTTTATGGACTAGAAATTAAAGTCAGGCAACATATGATTTCAACCTATCTTTTCGAAACTGCCTTATATGAATCCATTTCTACCACTTTATAAATTAGTCTGGTAAATTTTGAGGCAAGTCTTTCTATGTCTTATTATATTATGTGATTATTTTCTCTAATATTTATCATAGTATTAAATATCCTTCATCACCTCTCCATCTAATAAATGTGTTCAAATAAAATAATATATTTGAAGACCCTGCTATAAATTATCATCCTGTTTTCACAGAACATTTATTACTTAGTTTTTAGTTAAACGCCTTTCTTTGTGATCAAGAATACATCAATTCATACTAAACTCAATTTTTAAAATATCATACTTTTGTCCTCTCAAGTATGTGAAGAAACTTTCCACAATTGTAATTCACTTACTTATATGGGCTCTACATTTAAAATATTTCAAAAATATATAAGTTTGTTAAGTAGCAGTTTTCAGCTTTACATTATCAACAAACTAGTCCTACATTAATTCACAGATACAGAAGCAATGGATTTCTTCTTACCCTCATAATCCTGGAATACATTGTAGCTTTCATAACATACAGTACATAAACAAGAAAAAATGTTGAATTCCTTTTCTTAAGAACTGAAATAAGCCCTGCTAAGATTTTTAATTTATTTAGATGCCAGATTAAAGTATTAATTAGAATGCTAATTACATGAGGCTTTAACTCAGCGAGTCTCTGCTCTGTTTTGCTGTTGTTGCTTTAATTACTGTTTCCATTGACAAATATTGGGAAGGACTTGTAAATTAGGAAGCAGTGGATATACTAGGGTCAGTTTATGATAGATGCTATGTCAGAGTAAATTATGATTCACAGAAACAGTTTCTCTGAAGTCCTTCATTGTACATTAAACAAGCCTTTCCTTGTGTTTGGGGGTGCGCTGTTGAAAACTACGACTATCATCTAAAGTTTCAGACAGTGTTATCAATTCCCAAGGGTTACTCGCAGGCATACTATCAAAGGTGGTGCATTACGGGGGAGCAAGCTTGCATTTTTCTCCAGCGTTTGTCATGTTTTCTGCATTCTGATTTTCCTTCACATATATTTTTTCTCAGTGGGGAACAGATCTTCCTGGGCCTTTAAAAATGCTTTAATTCTTAATGCTGGAATCTCAGCAGTCGTGAGCTGTTGTTCAACACAAACCATAGTGCAGGAGTCAAGGCTAGAAGTACTGCAGTGAGCAATCTGAATTCCAAAGAGAGATTCCCTAGTGAAGAAGATACAGCAAAATGAGAATCATTGTAAATGACAAGGTGGTAGCACCCCCTTTTGATATCCATTTCTCTCTTTCACGAACGGGTTGTTCCCTAGAGAAACAAGCACATTTTTGGCAAGCTAAGCAGTAAAAGCGTTGCAATTTTACAGGAAATAATAAATCTAGACCTATGTTATTGTTATCCAGATTTAACAGCCCAGACAGTAGTGGATATTGCCTTTGTTGCCTTGGAATCCTATTTAAATGTCAACTAATAAAGACATTCAGGGCATGCATATCCCAAGAGGTCATAAATACTACCTGAGTGGCAACACCCTAACTCAAGAAAGAATTTCTTGGTCCCGTGGAGATCAAAACCCATTTGAACATCTTTACTACATAGCAGACAAACTACACCTTCAAACAACTTCGCCAAAAGTCCTCATAAATACAAGAGAAGAAATACAGATGTTTCAAGAACAGTGCAAACAGAAAGTTTTATCTAAGAATAAATGCATTCCTCACTCATGGGAGAAAGGGTTCTCATTTTTCAGAGATCAAAATTTTCCACAACTTTTTCTTATCTGGAAATTTAAATTTATTTCATAAGAAGTGTTTCTGAGAGAGGATCACCATTACACACAATGGGACACAAAGACTGTGTTTACTAGTGCACAGGGCTGGTTGCTACTTAAGTCTGTACTCAGTGGTAAACCAATTATTTTCTACGTTATTGACTTTGCTTATTGTTCTACAGAAGTTGGGAAAGCACAAGAAAGTTACACAGACTTGGTCTTCTTGATATTTGTTTGAAATTTTTTCTCTCATCCTTTTGTAAATTTAATTTTTTATAATTATTTAAGAATCTCATACAAAAATAAACATAATTCCATATAGTATATTTCCACCATAGTCTTTCCTGTCTCCTAAATCCTTCTTCCTTGTCCGCCCAATGTCATAGTTTTTTTTCCTCTGAAAGAAGGAAAAGAAAGAAAGAAGGGAGGGAGGAGGGAAGGAAAAAAGGGAAGATGGAAGGAAACCACTATAAAATATGGAGTTCCATTTGTATTTGCCAGCTATTCAGGAGCATGGAGTCTGCCCTGGAATGTGGTTTTTCTACCCACTGTCCTTCCATTGAAGAAAATTGATTTTCACTCTCTCTGTGACTATGGCTTATAAAATGCTTCTTGGCTAGGCATGGGACCCTGTGACCACTTTTCTTTCTCCATGTTGGGATTTTGTCTGACTAAAGCTTGTGCAGGTCTCGCGCATGCAGTGACAGTATTTGTGAGTTCATATGCTCATCTGCCCTATGGCGTCTATAAAACTCTGTGTTCTTAAAATGTCCACCACCTCTGATCCTTATAATTTTTTTGTCCTGTCTTCCCGGAGATCCCTAAGCTTTGAGGGCAGGAGTGTGATAAAGACATCCCATTTATGGACAAGTACTCCAAAAGCTCTTAACTCTGCACATGGTCCAGTTTGGGGACACTGTGACAATTGTTATCTACTGCAAGGAGAAATTTCTCTGATGAGAGTTGAGCAATGCATCGATATCCTAAAACTTTTTAATCTTCCCAAAGTCACCTACTTTTTCTGTTTTGAACTATGCATTATAACATGATTTTGATCTTTAACTATATATATAGTTCTCGCTCCTTATCAAAAAAACTTCTCTTCTTAATATATAGAAACTAGTACCCCAAACCACAACTGATCAACATGCAGAGTTGTGGTGCCCAGTCCCACCTGATCTACACCACAAGTCCTGAACCTAAGGCTAGGGTATCATTGCAGAAACAGAGACAGAAAGATTGTAAGAACCAGAGGAATAAGAAGCTATACCCATGAAGTCTCACCAATAAGGCAGAATGAAGATGACACCAATAGAAATGTTAACATTGAAGGGAGCCACGAGGTCCCAGGCAAAGACTGAACTACAAGCAACTCAGAAATGCTGAGAATGTAGAAAGTATCTTCCCCAGAGAAGACATCAATTGTCTATCCAATACCAAATGCACAGGCCTGAAAATATGAGCATACAAGTTTCATCATATGACTGAGTTGTTGTATTCATATATTTAGAAATATGTGTGTCTATAAAACAACAATTAAAAAGAAAGAGACCATGAATTTTAAAAAGAGCCTAGAAGAGAAATGTGGCAGGGTTTGGAAGGATGAAAAGTGAGATAATTATACTGCAATTGCAAAGAAGAAACACTATATAGAGAAAAGGAAATAGATACTACCCAAGGAAGCCTCAGAAGACTATGGTCCTGAAAATCTTTTTAATTTGTATTCAAATTTTTGACCAACTGAATCTGTGTTATAAATATTGTTTACACCATTAAGCTCTTAAATATTGTAGTAATGAATTACATGGCCATGGATCACTAATACAAACAGTATGTAATAGTCAACCAGGAAATAAACTATAATTGGAATCATGCCCAATGGTGAAGAAGCTTAAATAAAATTCAATGAATATGTATTTATTTCCACATCCAGAGAAGTGATTTAAGCTTGGAAATTTTGCAAACAAGCATTATAAAATGAAAGCAAAGAAGTTAAGTACTTGAAAGGAATGGGTGTGGTCCTTAACTGTGGGATTTAATTTGAGCAGAGATCATTGAGATTGTGAAAAGAGAAAGTAATAAAAAAGATAAGAGATAATAGTTCCAGGGTATAGATGTATTTGAATTAAAGAAAACTGGAAAGAGACTGTGGTGGTTGCAAAAAGAAGGTCTGAGAATGAGTTTGAGGGCTGCATTGTTGACAAGTTCGACAATCAGTACTACAATGCAACCATGGAAACTGGTGTGTATGGAAAGGAAGGATAACGATGGCCCCACAAAAGATATCTCAGTTGTGCTTATCCCAGGGTATTTGGTATTAAAATCATTAATGCAGAACAAGAATAATAAAATATAGAAGTGTGGGGTAAGAATATAAAACTTCAAGAATATTTAGAAATGAACCAGTAGATGGTAGGTCATTGGTTGAAGAGTAGATTGGAGATAATATCATTAATAGCATAAGAATAAAAGTTGATTTTTAGGAAAGTGGATGAGATTCCCTGGCTAAATAAAAAGTGTCATAAAGGATATCTCTAAGTAAAGTAAAAATTTCTCCAAAATGTTACTATTGAATCACTTTTAACAAAAATATTGAGTACTTTACACTATGCCCAATTTTGTCCTGGAAATCTTTTCTTAATGCTTAAATGATAGCTAATTGTGCTAATTAGTACCATATACTCTCCCCCATTAGAATATATACCATTATTTTGGGTGAGTACTATATTTATACATATACTTATATATGTTATCTATATTCTATGATTAAATCCTGTCATGATGCTGTAATAACTGTACACTAAACCATACCAATACATTGGGTGATTCACAAATGTTGGATATATTAAAAGAATAGTTATTTTCAAAACATTTTAAAATCAAGTGCAAAGTATATTATTTGTTATTGAACACCTGGTCAGACACTATTCCTCTCTCTCTCTCTCTCTCTCTCTCCCTCCCTCCTTCTCTCTCTCTCTCTCTCCCTCCCTCCTTCTCTCTCTCTCTCTCCCTCCTTCTCTCTCTCTCTCTCTCTCTCTCTCTCTCTCTGTGTGTATGTGTGTGTGTTTGTGGTGTGTATATGTGTCTGTGTATATGTCCTCTTATGTGTGTGGGTGCAGATGTATATTTGGGTGCATATGCACATGTGTGTAATGAGTGTGGAGGCCAGAACATAACCTTAAATGACATTAACAGAGCAGTCAGGAATAATTGTGAGAGCTCCGTATATCACTATTTATTTAATACTCACAAGGCCTGATATTCTGACCAAGCTCATGACTACAGACAGAGCAGTAAAGGGTAAAAACAAAGACCCAATGCTATATGGTAAACAGCAGAGAGAACCAGGATTCTTACACAAGCACTTAGACTAGACACATTCAGTCATAAATGTAAAGGTGCATGGCAATGAAAAAGACTTATTTCACATGGTTTGACACACACCATTTTGGGATCATTAGAGACTGAAGGTGTTACGAATAGTAAGAGAATGGAAAAGAGACAGAAGAAACACTTCATTGATTTTGAAGTGTTTCAACCACAAATGATGAAGCTATACATAACTCAGACAACCACAGAGATGCATGAAGGGGTCAACCTGTGAATAAAAGTCTCAACGTTTCTGAATACTCAATCGCTAAAACAAGCCAGCAAACTTGAAGCAATCCTTGACAGTATTTCCAAAAGTGATCATTTAAACACAGTAGAGAATATAAATGAGCAAGGCATGCCTTGTGGTACGTGACTATCATTGTAGGTGATTTTGGCAGAGATGAGGCTAAAATAAATAAAAACGTCTTACAGTTTTAAAAGTCCCTAAACTTAATATAGTGTTTACATTAGTTTCAGCAGAATGAATTTCATTTTAATGTTATTTTAGCATGTAACATTTTATTTGTTCTTTTAACATACCAGATATGCCCTTAAATATAAATTCTGCATCTCATCCTGGAAATGTAATATGGCATTCAGAGAATTGTAATTTCCTGCAAAGAGTACAGAAACATCTCTTTTTATCACCCTCAAAATGTTACTCAGGACTTAAGGAGATACCAGTTTCTTTTTTTCTTGTTCAATCTTCTCTCATACAATAAATCCCAACCACATACTCACCTCCTCCCCTCTTTCCAGTTCCCTCCCCAGATCTACCACCACCCCTCTGTTTTCCTTCAAAAGAGAGCAGACCTCCAGTGATGTGAACTGAATACAGCACAGCAAGATGCAATAAGATTAAGCAAAAGCCTTCATATCAAGGCTGGGTAAGGCAACCCAATAGGACCAAAAGAGTAGAGACATCCCACTCCCAATGCTAGGAGTCACACAAGAACACCAAGCTAAACAACCACAGCATGTATGCAGAGGACCTAGCACAGACCCGTGTAGGCTCCATGGTTGCCACTTCAGTCTCTGTGAACCTCTATTATAAGCTCTGCTCAGTGGATTCTTTGGGTCGTGTTCTCCTGATGTCCTCGACCCTCGTGGCTCCTACAATCCTTCCTCCACCTCTTCTGCAGGGTTCCCTGAGTTCCACCTAATGTTTGCCTGTGGGTCTCTGCATCTGCTCCCATCAGCTTCTGGAGGAAGCCTCTCTGACAACTACTGGGCTAGGCAGTTTCTAATGACAAGAAAAGAAATGGTCTGGGTTATCTAATTTCTCTTCCTCCTAGACTCCAAGACAGGTAAGAAAAGGTTATTAGTGACTGTGGTGTCTTGAGGATGTCTGCAAATCAAAACTGCAACCTAAATGACCTGTATTTAACAAGCTGGAGTAGTGGTTCTCAACCTTCCTAATGCTGTGACCCTTTAATACAGTTCATGCTGTGGTGACCCCCAACCACAATATTATTTTTGTTGCTACTTCATAACTGCAATTTTTCTACTATTATGAATCATAATGTAAATATCTGATAAGCAGAATATCTGATTTACCATACCATGAAAGGGTCGTCTGACTCACCCAGGGGTTCTCGACCTATAGGTAGAGAACCTATAGGTTCTGGACTAGAGAGAAATCTTACAAAGGAGAATTTTTGAAAATGTTCATTTTCATTGTTAACAGATGGAAAGACAAGAAACAAACACATGTCAGTACCGTGAACACATTGTGCAGAACAAGCCTGGTTATAATGGGAGGAAGCTGTTAACTATGACACTGAAATCAAAAGTCTATGTGTAGCACAAATAATAAAAACCCAGAGACAGATATCGGGGTTCAACATGAAGATCAGAAAAACGAAGGAGCCAAGCCACTAGAGAGCTCTTACCTCTTTGAATCTTCAGACTGAAAGAGAAGCAAGTTCCTGTCTAATCCCATTTTATAATCCTCTCCAGTGTTGGAATTAAAGACATTCACCACCACCACCCAGCCTTTATGGCTAACTAGCGTGGCTGCTGGGATTAAAGGTGTGTGCCACCACTGCCTGGCCTGTATGGCTGACTAGTGTGGTTGCTTTACAATGACCTTCAGGCAAGATTTATTTATTAAAATATAAATGAATTATCACTACATTTATGCATTTAAGTTTATGAGCAAATTGCTGAGCTACTAGCAGTAATTTATAGACGTAAACTATGTGCCTGCACAATTTTCTTAATTTTTTAATTGATAGCTCAATATTTCTACACAATAAATTTTAGTGATTTTCATCCCTCTCTCTCCCAATACTGATGGCGCCCTGAATGTTTGCCTTGTTTTTTGTTTAGAGATTTTTCCTAAGCATGAGGAGGCTGATTATCTACTGCTACAAGATCAATTTATCAGTATCTACACTAATGAGGAAAATGACATCCCTCCTCCAACAACCTTTAGCTGAAAATACAAAGGGAAGGGCTAGGCCTCGTGGCCCCTAACCCATCCATGATGCAACATAATGTTTGCTTCTATGCAGGTAACCACTGCTATAGTGAGTTCATGAGCGCAATAGCTATGTCATGTCAAAAAGACATCATTTTGCTGCGTGTTTTCCTGGCTTCTGGCTCCTCATTCCTCCCAGCCCTCTTCAGCAATGCTCCATTAGCTTTGGAGGTGTTGGATAAGTTGTCACATTTAGGTCATAACACTCCATCATCACTCATTTCCAATATGGTTTCTGGCTCTTTGTTCCTACCAACCAACCCTCTTCAGCAATGCTCCGTTAGCCTTGGAGGTATAAGACAAGATGTCCCATTTAGGTCTGCACACTCCACCATCACTTATTTTCAAAACTTTTAATCTGATGAAGGCTTTGTATAGTGCTAATCTATGCATATAAACATGAATATTTAGAAGACATTGGTATATAACACTTCAGCAGAAAAATAGTGCACGGAGGGAGAACCCATGTAGCCCCGCCAGAGACAGATGCCAGAACTTTACCTGGTAAACTATAGCCTCGTGCAATACACAGATTAATGGAGATGGATTAATTTATGATATGAGTTAGCCAGAAATACACTTAAGATATTGGTCAAACAGTATTGCAAATAATATGGTTTCTGTGTGATTCTTTCGGGGCTAAGCAGCCAGGAACTAACTAGCAGCCTCATACAACAAATTGGCACTAACATGGCCAACTGAAATCCACTTAAAACCTGAGAAAGTTTGGGAAGGAATTCTAGGGAAAAAAAAGAGTTAAGCGTGGCTTAACACTGTGGCTCCTTTAAGGGAGGTTTTCCTGATGCAGCGGTAGCATAAATAAATAAATAAATAAATAAATAAATAAATAAATAAATAGATAGATAAATAGATAAATAAATAAATAAAGCCATGCTGCTAGCATGAACTCTGACTCTTTCTGGAGGTCTGGCTATAGAGCATTTAAATGGGGTTTGTGAGCAGAGTGCTACAACTTGCTTAATGGCAGCACAGACCTGCTGCGACCTGACCCTGGATCTCAGGCAGAAAGAATGGCTCTCAGAGCAATGAACGAACCTTCTCTGACATGTTGGACTGGGTGAAGCCAAAAGGCAAAGAAGCCTTAGTCACAGAAATGTCGCTTAGCTTTTTAAGAAGCACTTCTGGTAAGAAAAGGATTATAGACATGCATAAAAACAAATTCAGATGAAAAAGACCTCTAAACAGGTCACAGTGTTGCATAAATGTATGTAGGCTTGGGAGAGAAAAAATAAGAGTATAGAGAATTTTAAAAAATAAAACAAAGTCTTTCAAGAGACAGAGTACAGACAGTCATAGATTAAAAAATAAAAAAAATAAGCCACATAAAGATGGAAAATATGCAGAGAGTCTGGATTATGTATATTATTGTGTTTTCTTTGAAATTTTTGACTGTGAAGGAGCTAAGTAACCAACATATTAAAAAGGTATCTTGTCTTCAAAATTTGAGTCTAAGGATATGTTGCTTTGGAAAAGAGGTTCTCCTTGTTTCCACAGAAGATGAGAACCTATTGATTTCTTCCGACTAATGTGGTTTGATGGACCAAGAAACCCTGAAAGTTCACTGTAAACACCCCCAAAACATAATTCACCCAACAAAAAGCAGGAAGCAGTTTGGAGAGAACTATGCCCAAATTCCCTAAATATTGTTTATAAATGTTTACTTGCATTTAAACGGGGATATGCTATAAAGATGGATACTTTGGATTGGTATGGATCTTCATTTACTGATAAAATTTAAGGTCAATTTTGTTTTATATATATTTCTGCTCTTGATTAAGGTATTATATTTGTGCAGCTCATTTTAAAATGTAATGTATAATTAAGAAATACAAGTTAATGGGTAGTCATCTATAATAGTCAAGCTTGTAGTCATGTTAGTTAGACTTTCTAGATGTACAGAGATATATTTCAGGTGAATAGGCATTCTTCAAATCTTTCAAAGACCTTCAGAATATGGAATTTAAAATGTTTAAGAACTTTTCATGACAATGAGACATATCTGCTCCTGGCAGCATCAATCTACTTCAAGAGGATGATGAGCATTGAAGAGGCTCCTTATGGAGTTGGTTAGCCATTTGGGCAAGCAACTGCTCTTGTCTGGACTGCCTGATGCTATGCTGTGTGAAATGGCATGCAGGACCCACAGGAACTTGCTTAAAGGTGATATGGTCCTTCAGGGTTCCTGCTTTATGAAAGAGTCTGCAAGACATTTGGCAGGACACAGAAAAAAGTGACTGACAAGCTGCCAACATAGGCAGAACTTTGAAATTTCCTGCTTCATATAAAAGTTTGCTGGATACTATGGGCCTGTAGGCCCTAGATGGATATTCCAATGATACAGAAGAACTTTGGGTGACTGTCCAGGCAGCGAGATGTTTCTGTCATTTCTAGAGTTTTGGAAGTTTCTTACAATACACTTCCTGTTAACTTAGGTAATATTCTATTCTTCTAGAGTCTTTGATGGAGTTGAAGAATATATAGTTATAGTTTTCCTTAGTTATGATGAAAGATAAAATAGGTATAAATCTTGTAACTGTAATTCTTGCTTGATAACTGTTTTATGTAATTTTACTATGTTAAAGTTAAATCCTTCCTTTTTATTCAAACAGAAAAGGGGAGGTGATGTGGGATTCCCCTCTGTATGCTGTGAATACCATTGGTTAATAAAGAAACTGCTTTGAGCCTATAGCAGAGCAGGGCTGAAAAGAGCTAGGTGGG
>PVIU01028309.1:0-19168 GCA_004026605.1 Ondatra zibethicus | reverse complement strand
ATGTGGGCACTAAGTGCTATGAACTTTCCTCTTAGCACTGCTTTCATAGTGTCCCATAGGTTCATGTATGTTGTTTCTTTATTTTCGTTGAATTCAAGGAAGACTTTAATTTCTTTCTTTATTTCTTCCTTGATCCAGGAGTGGTTCAGTAGTTGACTGTTCAGTTTCCATGAGTTTGCAGGCTTTTTGTTGGTGGAATTGTTGTTACATTGTACCTTTATCCATGGTGATCCAACAAGACACAGGTGGTTACTCGAACTTTTTGTATCTGTAGATATTTGCTTTGTTACCGAGTATTTGATCAATTTTTGAGAAGGTTCCATGAGATGCTGAGAAGAAGGTATATTCTTTCCTGTTTGGGTGGAATGTTCTATAGATGTCTATTAAATCCATTTGATTCATTACATCTGTTAGATCTCATATTTCTTTGTTAAGTTTCTGTCTTGTTGACCTGTCCATTAGTGAGAGAGGAGTGTTGAAATATCCTACTATTAGTGTGTGGGGTTTGATGTGAACTTTGAGTTCTAGTAATGGTTTTTTTTTTTTACATATGTGGGTGCTTTTATATTAGGGGCATAGATATTCAGGATTGAGACTTCATCTTGATGAATCTTTCCTATTATGAGTATGAAGTGTCCAACTCCATCTCTTCTGATTGATTTTAGTTTGAAGTCGATTTTGTTAGATATTAGTATAGCCACACCTGCTTGTTTCTTAGGGCCGTTTGATTGAAAATCCTTTTCCCAACCCTTTACTCTGAGATAATGCCTGTCTTTGTGGTTGAGGTGTGTTTCTTGTAAACAGCAGAATGTTGAATCCTGTTTTTGTATCCATTCTCTTAACCTGTGTTTTTTTATAGGTGAGTTGAGTCCGTTGATATTAGCGTTATTAATGATCATTGGTTGTTCATATCGGTTAATTTCTTTTTTGTGGTAGGGTTTGTGTGTCTCCCTTCTTTGAGTTGAGGTGGTGTTGGGTTGTTAGCTGTCTGTGTCACTTTTAAGAATGGGAGCACAATATGGTTTGTGCCTTCTAAGAAATAAAGAGTAAGAACTTTGCAGCCATTCCCTATAGTGTTTGTGATGAAAGATTTACCAGCAACAAAGACTTCTTGGGAAGATGTATGAACTGACATAGGCTGTACTTATACATTCTTACAGCTACAAAAGACACAATTGCTTTCATATTCATCTCATATGGTTAGTAGAAACTAGATATTTCGTATCTTTACAAGATCATTTGATTTGTTTATACCTGAATATTTTTTCATGATTTCTCATTTCACTTCAGCGTTTTGTATCATATAATTTAGTTGAACAATATTTTATCTTTGCCCTGGTTCTTATAGTATGAGCAAGAGCAGATAATGTATTCATAATTATCCTGGAGCACTCCAGGAGCATTTGAAGATGGTTTCTCTACTATCTTGAATCAAAAAAATCTCATCTCATATCTCTCTCTCTCTCTGCATCCATCTATTTATCTATCTATATCTATCTATCATCTATCTCTTTCTGTCTGCCCATCTGTCTGTTTATCTATCTATCTATCTATCTATCTATCTATCTATCTATCTATCTTTTATCATCTATTTTCTATTATCTCTGTCTCTTTGTCACTTCCTTTTTCCTGCCATTACACATATGTTTAACAGTTTACCATTTCCAAGAATCCAAGAAGTTCTCTTTATAAGGTTAAATCTATTGTTTTTTTGGGATAATTGCTATTAATTTTTCTCCCAAAATTAGCACAAGCTCTTTGCCATGGTTCATTGTCTTCCCATAACTTTTTATCATCAGAAGTAAAAGGCATTACAATCTCTGCTGAGTCTATACCTGATAATTGACAAAGTATCACTTTACCTTTTATAATCATTTCAGAGACTTTTTACACATAAGTTTTTAGGTTTTTACTTGGTCTATGTGGCCAAAAGATCCAATCTAAGATAATATCATCCCTCTGCATTAGAATTCCTGTAGGAGAAATTCTGGAAGGCAATAGGACTAGAATACAATTAAGATTTGGATTCACCCTATCCACATGTGCCTCCTGTAATTTTTCCTAAACAGGTGTCAATTCCTTTTCCACTTCAGGGTTTAATTCTCTGGGACTATTCAAGTCTTTATCATTATCTAAGGTTTTGTTTAAATGAACTATTAGGTCAGGTGTTATCCCAACAGCTGGTTTTATACTAGAAAGATCTCCCAATAATCTTTGAAAGTCATTAAGAGTCCACAACCAGTCTATCCTAATTTGTGCCTTTCATGTTCTAATTTTCTGTAAACATATTCTGTAATCTAGGTAATTAACAGAATCTAATCTTTGAAACTTTTCAGAAAGCATTTGTAATACCCATTTAGGCAAAACTTTCTTTACTTCTTCAAACATCCTATCTAAAGTATCTGTATTTGAATCAGATAACAAAATGTCATCCATGTAATGGTAGATTATAGACTTGAGAAAATGCTTACATGTTATTTCCAATGTCTGGATGAAAAAGTATTGGCACTGGGTGGGGCTATTGAGCAGTTCCTGTGGGTGGATAGTCCATTGATATCTCCTAGTATAATGCCACAAAACAATTCCACACCAGTTTGGATTAAAAGGGGTTATTTATTGGAGGGGCAGAAACATGGTCCTACATCACAATCCTCTCGTAGCAAACAGGAAACAGAGAGTCTAGCAGTTTTAACGGGAGCCAGAAGCAAGAGAGCAAGACGGAGGGCTGCCGCCACTTTTTAAAATGAAATAGACCACTCCCCAGTGGGCTGGTACCTTAAAGGCTATTGGCTGAAGGAGCGGAAAGAGCTCCCACAGCACTAGTAGACTGAAAATTAATCTAAGTAGGCATTGTGAAGGCAAACTTTCTCTATCCTTTTCTTGTAACATTTTAGTGAAGAAACAGTCCATTAAATCAATAACTATGAGATGTCATTCCTTTGGTAACAGAGAAGGCAGAGGGATTCCAGATTGTAGAGGGCATATAGATTGAATCACCTTGTTGGCAGCTCTAAGATCTGTCACCATTCTCCATTTTCCAGATTTATTTTTAACAACAAATACAGGAGAATTCGAAAGGCTGGTAGATTCTTCAATATGGTGAGAATCTAGTTGCTCTTGTACAGTTGTTCTAAAGCCTTCAGCATTTTTTTTCAGTTAGAGGTGACTGTTTGACACATATTGTTTTCTCAGATAACCATTTTAAAGGCAGGTCCATTAGTACCTCTGAAGCTTTGTCAATTTGCCTGATTGACTGGTGACCTTCATCTATAATATCTTCTAATAATATTAATTCTAAAATATTATCAATTAATACCATTCTAATTAATATATTTAACATTATTAATTAAGATATTTTAATTACTGTATCAATTAATATATGTTAATATACTTAATAATTATAATGATAATATTCTATAATAATAAATAATTCTAACAATAATATTCTTCTCCAGAAACATAAGTTTTGGGGGCTGCAGGAATGTAAATCTGTTAATTCCATTACTGCAACAGGTCATAATCCCACAAATTCACTGCAATATTAGCTACATATGACCTCAGTTTTCCTCTTTGCCCTTCTGGCTCTATACATTCTAAACATCTCATGTTTGTTTTACCTGATATAGACTTCCAATTCCTAGGAACTGAACATCTACCTCTTGAGGAGGCCAATTCAGATTCCAAGATTCTGGAATAATGATACTTACATCCACACCAATGTCTAGTAGGCCTCTAATAAAAATTCCATTTATACATACTTTTAGCTTTGGTCTTTGATCCTTTATAGAAGTCTGCCAGAATATGTGTTTCCTATGTCCTACTAGAGTTTTTGACTCATCTTCCACATTTATTCTATCCTCCAGATCAGTATTGCTCTTACATTAGTCACTCAATATTTTAATTTTCCTGCTGAGGCACTTTCTCCACAGTAACTGGGAATGCCTGGACCATGTTTGTAATGGGGGCCTGCAAGAGGCCCCCCATGCTGTTTCTTAATGGTATCAGGTTGCCTTGTCTATCTTTTGTTGATCTACATTCATTTGTCCAATGTCAAACTTTGTCACACTTCCTACATATACCTGAAGGCTGAGTCCCTCTACTCCTGCAATTCCCAGAGGAAACATTATTCCTAGGAATCCCTAGTCTACAATTCCTTCTCAGATGTCCCATTCTTCCACAATTAAAACACTTGCTATTTTGATGTCACCTCATAGCATTGGAAATTGCTTCTCCTATCCAATCTTCAGTACTATAGTCAAGTGTTTCAACATTCATTGTATGCAATACCCATTCATCCATAGGTGCTGCTCTGATCTTTAAAGTCCCAAGGATTATTTTGCATTCTAGGTTGGCATACTTATAAGCCAAAGATTCATTTAGTATTTGTCTAGCTTCTGGGTCAGCTATCCCTATTTATACAGCCTTAGTTAATCTTTGTAAAAAGTCACTAAAAGGTTCCCTCCTACCCTGTTTAACCATAAGATATTATTCAACTCTCTTTCCTGAATCCTGTCCTAAGCCTCTAAGGCTGCTGTGCTACATAGGGACAAGGTGTGGCCATCATAAAGAGCTTGATCCTTAGGATCAGAGTAAGGTCGTTTGCCTAGAATTTGATGTAGGGAAGCATCAAGTCCATTTCCTTTTTCTTGTTGCCAGTGTCCTGTCTGAGTTTCTATGGTGCGTGGTGGTGGAAGATAAGTGGCAGGGTGTGCAGGGACTTGAATCTGCTCTGAGGCATGCGAAAACAAATACAAAGAACAGTGGCTTACCTGTAGCAAGAAAGGCCATTGTGTGAGAATTCCATACCCAAGTAACCTGCAGGCTCTGGGCACAGAGCATGGCTGAGGTAGGGTGATAGATACAGCATGGGCTGAATGCATGCCCAGCTTGGCAGAGGATGTACAGGCACTCAGGGCCGGGAATTCTATACCCAAACATTGGGCACCAAATGTAGAAATAACCATGCCAGCTAAAGGATAAAACAATTATACTTTTATTTATTATAAGGGGAAAACTCAAGAAATAGGAAACGAGAAGTTCAAGCTCCACTGTGTCCCGAGGGATCACCCAGAGTGAGAGCACTGGGGAATGCACACATTTTTCCCTTGGTTCCCTGAAGCCACACTTTAGCTTAGATACATCTGTTAAAGATAATTGGCTAACAATGTTTATCCAATCACAATTGTTTTGAGCTAACAAAATCCCCAGTTTTAATAGAGCAGTATCAAATTGTTCTATACAGAGAGAGGGTTAGCAAAGATCTTTTCATCTTCTGAATTATCAAAATATTCAGAAGGAATGAATAGGAACCAAAGCTTAATTAAGGTAAGGGTCATTTACATCTCCTTTCCCATATGAACTAATAAGGCAGGAGTTGTGTGCAATGGCTGCATATTAAGTTGAAAGTTTCCAAAGAGACCAGACTATTATAGGTAACATTTATCCTTGTAGATGTGTCTTACAAAAGAGTTTCAGTACTTCCTCCTACTTCATAGCTCTCAGTGAGCCATTGGAAGTAGCCAATAACATTTCTTTACATATTTTTTGTGGTATCTTTCAAATGTGTTCAGAAATAGTTCAAATACTTCAATCCTATGGAGCCAAGGACAAATTAGATGTAATAATCTTCCTACTTAGTTTCATTTCATCCCATTGTTGAAGTCCTGGCATCCTGGAGACTACCTTTGCATGATATTCCATCTCACCTTTATCTTGATGTTCTCCAAGGGATCTTCATCTTGTAAGGGCCCTTTATTTGGGAAGCATATATGAGAGTTTTGCCATGTTTCTTTTCTGATTATTACCTGGAATACTGAAAGCAGGAAAACAGGGCCACAAGAGAATCTAACGATAGGCAGCATATTGCATGGCAAGGCTTAATGTTATTGTTACAGCTCTTTTGATTACAGTTATAAGTTTACACTTCAGCAATGAAGCCTGCTTCACAGGTCAGTATGTTCAAGGTTACACTGCAGTGGATCAGGCACAGATCTAAATCATATTCTCCATATCTACTTGGGAACTCAGTCTTTCATAAAGATTGGGTCAGTCATTTTTACTTTAGTGCATTTTCCTAATAAACCCACCATTTCAAGGGTATTTACAAAATCATAGAAAATCATACATGCAATTTTGTACTCACATTTATAGGTATAAGAATTTTCATTTTTTTCTTTTGCCTTTCTGAACATATTAGTGCATTTCCCGTAAGGAACTTTTTGTCTCCCTCTCATGTTTTAAAAATGTATTGCTATTATTATTACTAGTTTCATAGTCTTATCTTTTCAATTTATGTTACTAGATGGCAGAGAACCACAATTTCTAACATTTTTGCTCATAATTCTAAAATAAAATCTGGTTAAAAGAGAACTAAGCTACAATTCACTGACATGAAATCTGCTCTTTTACTAGATAAAACACTTGAGCTTTGATACTGATTTTAATGTACACTAGTCCTTTTTATAATTATGTAGAATGCGTCTGAGAATGGAAGTCAATACCTAACAGATATTATACTTATATACGTTCATATATAGTGTCTCAGATGTTTTCTTGGGTTGTCAGGGAATGCTGATAACATGTTCTCTGTACATAACAAAATTTTCCCATTAAAGTTTATGCCTAGCACTTCAGGCAGCATGGGCTATACCAGGGTTCCTACAAGAACCAATGAAAATTTCAATCACTATTTTCTCCTTATCCCTTCCCACATGCTGCATGCATCAGCCTACAAATTTGCATAAGGTTTCACCTGGGGGTCATCTTAACAAGTCTGAGATGTGAGATCATGTCTAATCTCCCATTGACTCATTATGACTCCTTAGTTCAACTTCTTAGAATTGGTTTCCATGCCTTTATCCTTGGTATTTCCTTAATGCTTTGGATCTTCTATAAAACTGGTCTCAAATGTTCTAATGTTATGACTTTTAATATAGATACTCATGTTGTAGTGAGCCCAAACCATGAAATTATTTAATGTTACTTCTTAACTGTAATTTTGCTGATTCATGAATCATAATGTAAAGATCTGGTATACAGGATATCTGATGTGTGCCCCTTGTGGGTCTCATGATCCATGGGTTGAGAACCTTTGCCCTATAAAGAGGGAGGGAGATGAAAGAAGCTGCAGAGGGAGAGTGGACTCTGAGACTCTACCACTTCTCATCCATGATCTGTCAATGTGTTATATGCCAGTTACCATGCTACAGGATAGACCTTTGAGTTTAGATACTGAGAGTGATCTTAAAATTAACTGGATATGTGTTCTGGTGCTAAATCTGAAAAGGAAGAAAAACAATGGTATAAGTGAACTCTGGGACCTACTTTATGATTTGTAAATCTTTTGTTTTTTTATTGATTTGATTGAGTTATAAAATTTCTCTGCTCCCCTCCCTTCCTCTCCCCTCCTCTTCAACCCCCTCTAAAATGTTGTTCATTGTTAATGAACAACATTTTAGAATGTGCATCAAAGCTGCAACTACAATTAGAATATATCTAAGGATTTTTATAACTGTGAAGAGACACCATGACTATAGCAACTCCTATAATGAAAACATTTAATTGGAGTCATGTGCTTAAAGTTTCAGATATTATCATCATGGTGGGGACCAAGATGGCAGGCAGTCAGCTGTCTTTTTTTTTTTTTTTGGCTACATCTTGATATGGTAGCCAGAGGAAGTCAACTGACAAACTCAGTCATACAGTGAGCATGGAAAACACCAAAGCTTGCCCCTACAGTGACACACTTCCTCCTACAAGACCATATCTACCCCAACAAAGCCATACCTCTTAATAGCTCCTTACAATATGAGATAAAGTGGGCCAATTACATTCAAACTGTCATATTCTACTCCCTGGCACCCAAAAGCTTGAAAAGTATCACAAGAAAAATTGCATTTAGTCCAACTTGAAAAGTCAACATATTCTATCACAATCTTTACAATGTTTAAAAGTCCAGGGTTCAAAGTCTCTTTTGAAATTCATGCAATCGCTTTACTGTAATCCATTGTAAAATAAAAATTAAAGAACTGATAACATACTTCCAACATATAATGTCACAGAATTTAAATTTCCATTCTAAAACATAAGAAAGGGAGAATACTGAAGAAATACTGGACCAAAGCAAGTCTGAAAACCAGTTGGGAAAAACTCCAATATGTGTATCTTAAAGCTTCATTTCAAAATGCTCTTCAGCTCTCGAACTCTGTTTAGCGTTGTTGACTGCAACACACTTCTTTTTCTTGGGTTGGTTTCTTGTTAGCATCTATTCCTGACTGGTATTCCAAAACTCTGGCATCTCTAACATCCTCAGTTCTCTAAGGCAATCCAGGCTTCAACTTCCACAGCTTCATGCAATGGCCTCTCAATTAGGCCAACATTTAGGGATACCCCTCACACATAAGTACTTTAGGCATGAAGGAAAATTCCATAACCAATTTCTTATATCCTTGACCATAAAGTGAGAAGCATGTCACCAAGACTACCGAGTTCTGTTGCTTAGTGTGACTAAAACATGCCCCCCCATTGTTCAATTAAATTCACCAGTTTTATGTCCTTCACTGCCTAAACTTGGCTGTCTTGAAACTTTCTCTGTAGACCAGGCTAGCCTCAAACATAATGATCCACCAACTTTGGCTTTCCAAATGCTGGTATTAAGGTTTACCCACTACTTCTGGTTCTGTGCTTTTCTTTAGATCGTTTTAGCATGTTATAAAGTGAATTTGCCCTGAGGTCAGCATTCTTTATAGTCCATTTCTTAATTTGTTTATTTCTATGAACATAGGACTTAATTTTTTTGTGTTACCTTTCTCATTACAGTTTAGATTTTAAATTTTACCCAGCTTCTTTCTATTGTAAATCTTCAATAGAATTGCCGCTAGTAACTAGATGACAAAGTCTATACTAGGTTGTCTTGAGATTTCGTATGCAAGACAAGACTCCTCAGACAAGGGAAAATGACATTGACCTTCTACACCAAATTATCATAAGACCACAGTCTAGGCTGCATACTAACATTCTCCTCTGAAAGCTTTGATCCCTACAATTCATCCCATCCATTCAGGATCACTATCTCACATGCTTCTTTTAGTAGGGCCCATTAAGCAGTACTTAAAGCATTCTACTGCTTTCCAAACCCAAAGTATCAAAGTTCAAATTCCTCAAAACACAAACATAGCCAGGCATATCAAAACAATAACCCAATACCTGGTAACAAATTCTGTCTTAGGGTTTTTATTGCTGTGAAGAATCATTATGACAATGACAACTCCTATAAAGGAAATATTTAATTGGGGTGGCTCACTTACAATTTCAGGAAATCAGTCCATTATCATCATTGAAGGGAGCATGGTGGCATGCAGGAAGCTCTGCTGCTGGATATATATCTGATATACAGGGCACAGGAAGTAGACATATACACTCAGTCATATACTGAGCATAATAAATTTTGAAGTCTGCCCTCATAGTGACATACTTCCTTCAATCAGGCTATACCCACTCCAACAAAACCATATTACCCAATATTTCCACTGCCTATGATATCATGGTGGCCAAATACATTCAACCTCCCACAGAATGAAATAAATAAGAGGAAGTAATATTAAAATAATTTTGATGTCGGTATATTAAATATAATTTCTTTTATTATACTTTTAGCATTCAGTATAAATAGTGTGACAACCTAGACTCTGCTCATTTTGCTAGTTGATCCTGGAGAAGCTGTTTTTATATCCTCAAGTCAAGTCAGGACTTCTCAGAAAAATGGAAACACATATTTCTTTAGCTAACTGAAGAAGCCAGTCCAGTCTAAGCTTTAGAGTTCCCAGCCAGTATCTTCACTCTCAGAAACGTTTGGTGGCAGTGAGCCAACCGATAATTTTATAATTAAAGCGAGTGGAGCCTGAAAATGCTGAAGTATATACTTGCACGTATACTTTATCTATTTTTGGCAAGGTGATACAATCTCAAAAATTTTCTTGTTTCAGATAGACCATCTGCCCCATGTCTTCTTAGTCTGTTGAACAGTACAGCAGGTTTCCTATGTGTAGTTGGATCAAACTGAAACACCAAAAGGAGTATATTAAATTTGAGACTATGAGACAAGAACAACCTTGAGTTTACCTTAGGAAGTATCTGTCAACACCTACATTCTTTAATTATATAAGAAACAACAGCATGAAGAGTTTCTAAAGAGTTAAATCTTGAACTGTCCACCACATATTCAAAGTCCGAAGAAAAGGATGACTTTATACATTAAATTTGCAAAAGGACATGCTACACAAATAACACTAGGCTAATTACAGCCTGTGTCTCCCAGGGGTAAACACTTTCTCAGTGGAAAGTCTGTGTCTCCCAGGTCTGATCATCTGTCCCTATAGACTCTGAGACTTCCTGTGTTATTGAGATGAGAAAACCCTGCAACTATCCCTAGTCCTGACAAACTTTGCTTATTTGCATGTGCCCAGAGCATGTCCCCATTAACTGACAAATTCTTAGTTGGCTGTTTAGTCCCTTCATTTGTTAGTCCCTGTCAGAAACCAATATGATCCTAAAGGTTGGTGCACAGGTGCTGGCAATTTGACTACTCTGGTTCTCAGGCAAGTTGCACAAAATAGAGAACTCATTCAACTAAAGAGTAGTCAGCCATCCCTTCCATTTAAGGATATACTATTATGACATTTTTAATTGTGGTATTTGTTTCATTTTTCAACTGTTAGGTGCCAGTGGTGAGATTCAAACAATATTCATCCTCATTGTTTGCATCTTTAGGCGACAGAATTGCCATTACTTGCCTGGCAAGTGAGAGCATTAGTAATGAGCTAAATTGGTACCTGCAGCAATCATGACAAGGTCCTACACCCTTCATAAATTTTGCAACCAGTTTGTTATCTGTAAGCCCATAAAAGTTCAGTTGCAAATATTATTTTGCAGAAGTTTTACTCTAACCCTCAATAGACTGAATTCTGAAGATGATGATACTTATTTTTGTCTACAGCACTGTAGTAACTATTATACAATGATACAAGCCATGATATATATCTCTCAGGGGAGTAGAAGTGGGAGACTGTGCTACCCCAGTTCTCCCCCTAGGTTTTCAGTGTCATCAGTCTGATTGTATATCAAGAAGTTGTTCTACTAGAAAGATCCCGGACATCTGAATATTAACATTTCTTTCTCTGGCCATCTGCCAGCATTCAGTGTGAATCTCCCATAACAGATGGGATAGAATGTTTAATGTTGTTTTTGGATAATTTTGTAAGACCAAGAGAGTTCAAAACTGAAACTCCAAACTTCATGAAACTCATCATAGGATAAGCTCAAGCTTGACTACATCTAATTTACCACTATGCTTATGAATGTTGAAAATGCTTTCATTGACAGGAAGTTTTGACAAAGATCTCATTGAGTAACTGTGCAGAAATACAGAGAAAGATGAAAAATTAACAGAAATATCCTTCCAGGATTAATCTGGGGACATTTCCAGAGATGATTAGATAATAAGAGGTTTAGCATGATTAATGGAATAATCCCTTAAATATTTTATTATATGATGGATGCATGGAGACCTGGCAAAATGTAGAAAATGGGGCCTGGTTAGAATATTGTTTTCTTACTTTGGGGTGTTTTCTTGGGAACTGTATCTTGGCATGTTTAAGTTCTGAGCACACTGCCTTTTGTGTGTCATGGATTTAATAGAATGTGCCATGTACTTACACCATCATCATGTTCTGCCTCACTGTGGTGGTTTGAAAGAAAATTACTCCAAAAGGGAGTGGTACTATTAGGAGATGTGGCTTTGTTGGAGAAAGTGTGGTCATGTTGGAGAACGTGCGTCACTGTGGAGGCAGCTTTGAGGCCTTTTGAGACTCAAGCCATGACCAGTGTGTTACACTACTTCCTGTTGTCTGTGAGTCAAGATGTAAGTACTTTCAGCTCCAGCACTATGTCTGCCTGCATGATGACTTTGTACCATGGTATAATGTACTGAAACTCTGAACTGTGAGTGAACCGCCACATTTAAGCATTTTCCTTTATAAAAATTCCCATGATTATGGAGTCTCTTCATAGCAATTAAAATCCCAAATAAGAAACAATAAGGTCCAGTATCAAAAAAGTCAACATGTATTTGAAATCTCTAATGTTGGTCTTAATCTCACCATTGAACATTCAGGGTATGCTAATTTATAGTCCACCTGTGCCCACTTCTATCCATTCATCTCTGGAAAATGAACATTAAAATTGGAGTGTTAAAGCAGTATAAAATTATATCCTATGAAAATAAGTTTGAATATCCAAAGTAATTTTGATTATTAAAAAGCAAAAAAGCAAAATAACTAAACAGAAGACCTGATCTACCTTACCTTTAAACATATTGCAATAAGTAAAACAGTATTGTACTGAAATAAAACAAACACTCTAGACAATAAACAAACCATTGACTCTTTTAATGAAGACGCTAAGAACACATAATTGGAGTAATTATCATCTTTTTACTATTAATTAATTAATTTTAAATTTTATTATCTTTTAGTTTATGTGCATGTGTCTTTCTATGGTTATGTGTATTTGCATGTGTATGTATACCTGAACTCATAATTGCAAGTATCTACAAACTACAATGGAGGGTAAAGAATACCCCATAAAATCCCCCACAGCTTGACTCATAAGTAGTTGTGAGTCACCAAATGTGAGTTCTGGAAACACAAAAACATGGGTCTTCTGGAAAAACAGAGTGCACGTTCAAGCATTGAAAAGCAATCTATCTATTTCTATTTATATCCATATTTATATCAATATCTATATCTGTATCCTTTGTTTCTGAGAAAGTTGCATGTGTCACAGCACAAATGTGAACATCAGAGAACTTCTTCTTGGAGTCATTCACTATGGTCCACAGATCAAACTCAGATCTTCAACTTTGAAAAAGTGTTTTTGCCTGCACTTTTATGCACAGACAAATCCCTGGCCTGGGATGTATACTTTTTTTTTCTTCAGGAAAACTAAGCATTTAAAAACTACTTACTAAAATATATGAACAAAGACAATGACTTATACATAAGATATATAAATAAAAACATTAGTTAAACAAAATAATACAAAATAAAAAAGTTAAAATTCTTCAAGAAAGTTTTTATTGCACAAGACTCTAACATCACATACTCACACTCACAAACACACACACATATAGACACAGACACACATACAGGCTTTAGGTTTCCTTTCATCTTTCCTTTTCTTTTTCATGCAATACTTTTTTGTACTGCCTCTGAAGGTATCTAAGACATAGCATTCCATATTCAATTTACTTACAAATATTCAGAGGAAGAAATTTGCAATTTTGACTCATCTATTAATGATGAGCATTAGACATCTTTTCCTCTGTCAGCTCTGTTGCAATCACTCATGGAGTTATCTACAATGAACTGATATTTGAAATATTGAAATGTCACCTGCACAGAAGAATCACAGTTAGTTTCTGCAAACCATCTGTGTCATTCTGTGCCATCTCTCATGTTCAATTTTAAAACAAAAACATGTCACTTATTTTTCTGAAATTTTCCTAAAAACATTCATAAATTTGGCAATTAGGGATATATTTAAGGAAAACAAATGGTCCAAGAAAAGGGTTATTAGCTCTTCAATGCTCCAAACTTAATTAAGTCCCCTTTGTCAGCTAATGGGATATACGGTGATTTAATTAACACTGTTTCTGTGTGATTATTTTGGGACTAAGTGGCTGGGAACAAACTAGTGGTCTCCTCCAACAAATTGGCACCCAATGAGGGCTTCGAACCCACAACCTTGTGATTAAGTGTCTTACGCTCTACCTACAGCCTGCTCCAATATTCCTCCACATATCACAAAAATATTGGATTTAATTATTCTGGGGGTTACAACATCTGAAAGGGAAGAGTCAGCACTATGAGAATTTTGGGGATGAGACTGGACCAATTCATACAATGATCTCTCACCCTCCTTTATTACACATCACCTCACCCATAAGTGTTCTCAGTCCTTTATCCCTTTGTCCAAGCTACATCTTTACCATTTCATGAAGATCATAAAACCGAGCCTATTAATTTAGAATGGAAAGATTTCATTCAGCTCACAGTTTACTTTCTGTCACTGAGTTAAGTTAGGGCAGCGATTCAAGGTAGAAACCTGGAGGCAGGAGCTGAAGCAGAGACAGTGAACTTCAACATAAGAGCTCCTGTCCAGGAGTGACACTGCAGACAGTTAGTTGAGCCCTCCTATGTCATTTATTAAAGAGGAGCAAATTTACCAAGAGGCCAAACTAATGGTGGTGAGTTTTTAAACAAAGTAACATCTTATAAGATACATTTATGTTTGTATCAATTGGCAAAAACCATCCAGCACATTTGGACACTGTAGTATAGTTATAAGAGTCTGAACTTGTATGGAAGAAGTAAAAAATACATTTGTCATCATTATACCTAAGGCTTTTACAGTCCATTTTTCACATAATACTGGATAAATTAGAAAAAGACAAAGAGGTCAGTGGCTATTGAAGAACAATTAATAAAAACTCAGAGGCAGATACTGAGGTTCAACCTGAACACCAGAAAACCAAAGCAGTCAGCCACTGGCACTTACCTTGACCTCAATCTGAAAATGGTCATCCTGCCTCCAGAAAACCTCAGAATCAGACTTAGACTGAGAGATGTCTCCTCCCATATTATAATCCTCTCTGAATCTGGGATTAAGGGCATGTACCACTACCACTCGGTTTCTGTGTCAAGCTAGTATGGATACTTGGAATTAAAGTGTGTGTCTTTGCTGCCTGATCTGTGAGGCTGGCCTATGTAGCTGTTTTACTTTTCTGATCATCAGGCAAGTATTATTTATTAAAACAAATTAAATGTCATTGTGTTTCCCTGTTTTGTCTAAAATAAAAAAACAAGGCTATAACTAATATAAGAAAAAACAATGAACCATATATATATAATGGGGTTCAATTAAACACATCAGAAAGAGTTAAGGGGTCTACATATCTGCTCTTAAAGATATCTGCTCATATCAGGTTCTGTCTATCCATAGATAGTTTTTTATTCTTCTCTCTTCAGCTTATCATTTCTAATTATTCCTTCTTGTTTTTCTTGTTCTGCATTGTTCTTAATTCTACTCATTACAAACATTCCCAACAATTTCCCAGTCCTTGAAGGTTCCATGAGCATAATTCTTTTGCCCTATAGAAAATCACGTAAGAGTTTTCACACACACATACACACACACACACACACACACACACACACACACACAGAGAGAGAGAGAGAGAGAGAGAGAGAGAGAGAGAGAGAGAGAGAGACCCATGGGAGTAGCTAGTACAAATTCAGTGAACTCATTAATGGAGAAAGTTAGTTAACAAAGGAAATAAATCATCAGGGAATTTTAGAGGGGAAGATTATTGTGATACACTACATTTTTTTATCTGGTTAGAAATAGCTAAAATGTTTTATTCTGTAAAATTATGAATAAGGCATGAATTGTATTTTAAATCAATGCACTGCTTTTTTTCTCCCAGTATGCATAGAGGTTACAACTTAACCAGGCAACCTACATAAACAGTCAGGAGGAAGCTGATGGTTATTGATAAGATAGCACATACATCAAACCTGCACTTTCTATGGGCCTAGGTCTGGAGTTAGACTTGCTGCTCTAAGCTAAGAAGAGATCCAGGCCTCTAAATGATCAGTTCTAGGATATGCTGTTATCATTCATTGTGATTGTGGGTGTTTCTCTGGGTTGCAGTTAATTTTCCCTTCTGCTGTCCTAGAACTAAAATCATCAGTAAACTGAGATGAAGGTGACTATAAGGAATTAGAAATCTTTTAAGTGAGGTAAAATCAGAGAAGCAGTATGAGCAGGTAATGTTTTATGCTTGGACCCTATGTATTGACCAAATGCCCGGTGATAAAGATAACTACAGGAAGACAGATTGATGCTTTTACCCAGGAGAAAGGAACATGACCTGGCAGTGAGAAACTGTTTTCAAGAAACAGTTCTAAACTGTGGGAAATAATTCCCAAATATGTAACAGAGACAGAAGTCAGCTATTTCTAAAAATCTACAGCAATAAACAGGCACTTTATATATAAAGCAATAATACCAAAAAGCCTTGCCTTTTTCTTGAGATTTTGCCAAATCCCTTGGTCCTGATAAGTAGCTAATGAAAAGATGGTTGAGCAATTACTGTATAATGGTGGTACTTATAGCAATATATAGTATGTACAGTCCATTTGCATTTGACAAATTCAGAGAAAATACACTCTATCCAACCTATCTTGGTTAGTCCAAAGTATTGTACCTATTTTATTTTCTATCATAACATACTTTCTGCATCAGGTTACCAAGGAAAATTGTACCTGTAACTATCTAGTCTTCAAACCCCTCAAAAACTCAAGAAGGAAATAATATTAAATGAGTAAGCAGGAAGTGTGATGAATTATCAAGTCGGCACAAATCAATAACCAAGCCAGCTCAATAGAAACAGGTATTTTTAATGAAAGAAAAAAGGGGAACTCACTCTACTCAAGCCATAATCCAATCCTTCTGGCAGACACCGCATGGAGAGAGCATGTACCTGTATCTCCCGATTTTCTACCTGGGGTCCCAGTACCCACACCCCAACTTGATGTGATTGGCTAGTGGCTCTTTCCCCATCATCTCCCCCTTCTGTCTAAACAGGATTAATCCAAACCCAACATAGCTATATACAATTGGAACAGACACCAAATGCAAAAGTACAACAATAAACAATATTAAGCAAGGAATGCATAACAGAAGTTTTAATAAACATTCTATTTTAAGGAGTATAAGTATTACATTCAAATTAAGCTTGGCTAAACTGTGAGGAAGGTAACTATCATTATTTAATCTTTAACTCCATCAGAGATCTGAGAAGGGAAACAATATTACTTGAGTGGACAGGAAGTATAATCAGGAAACTTTCACAATGTGCAACAAATGACAGAGACAACTGACTACCTGGGCAGTCACCCAAAGTCTCAATTGCAATGTTGAAGCCACCAGCTTTGGCTAAGGCCTAAAGTAACTGACATACCATTTTCAAGAGCAAGAAACTTTTCAAAACTATCTTTCCCTGCTTGGCAGGATATGACAGTTCTGTTTTATCCATTTACAGATACTCGGTATCTCTGTCAGTGGTTGAGGTATGGGCATTTCTTTGCCCAGAGGCCAGTTCTGCCAAGAAGAAAGGATCCAGATGGAGTGTCTCTGGTGCTCAACGTTGTCTCAGGAATAGATTGGTGTTACCAGGAGTGAATGTGTCTCATTGTCGCGAAACTACGAAACTCTAGATTATATTAAAGGCCATTTTCTACAGCTCCCTGAAGAGGTTAAAGATTATCTATCTATACTGTATATAATCTCTATGTATCTAAAGAACCTGATTAGTCTAATCATAAATATAACAAACATAGATGACTACTGATCTATAATTCTCAATATCTATCTAACTTAAAGCTAAGATAATAAACAACTGTGCAATAAATGAGGATGATTACTTTCAAATATAGACAATGTATAAGTATCTTAATCGGAGGTAGTAATGTACATTGCAGTATGGTAAATATATATATCAATACATAAACAATGTTTCAAACAGAGGTAGAAGCATACAGGCATACAATATTCAACATAATTTGACTTTTATCAATATACAGAAATCTATACCAATAAAATTGTCTAAAAACAATAACTCATAAATATAATCTTTTATCCCATCATCCAAATATCCCTCCTTTTTTTAATCTATAAAATTCCTCCCCCATCCCTCAACCATATACCAGTTATAATCAACCCCTAATTGATGTCCCTAAGCTTAAGGGCAAACTTTGCTGGGAGAGGGGACGTCATCCTCTAAAGTTACTTCCAGCTGTCACAGGGGCGATGTTCTTTCTAGGGGATCCTGTTAAAATAAATGATGGTTAAATTACCAGATTAATATTTGGCCTGGTAAAATTGCAAACAGTCTCTGAGTATTTCATGGAGGTCTGGCCAGAATGTTGTAAAAGAAGTGCACCATGTAAGCTAACCAAATTGGAACCATCTTGTGCAGCTGGTATCCAAACAGGTTTCGTAGTAGCGCTATCAGCATCATGATGTTATAGTAACCAGGTAGAGTTGTTGTGGGGCCCCATCTTCTTCCTGGAAACTTCAAAGATTACTGCAGGAAAATTTATTGTTTATTATGGAAAACTTAAGCATTATTTATGTGAACATAAATACATATTCAATGAAAGGCATGATAAAGACACAAATAGATACAAAGAAAGCAAAGAAGTTTTATAAATTATTTTCTCCTTCTGTCTAATATCATGGCTCGTGACATGAGACAGAAGCTCTGGGTTTTCTTTTAATAACAGGCTTGGAATTAGAGAGGGACTGAGCCAGAGTCCAACTCCAAAACCAGCTCCATGTATTCATGAATATAAGTATATTCATGTTCCTCTAAAAGTATGTTATGAATATTTTCACTTACAGAACCTATTTTATTGCTGATCCTTATAGGGTTGTAAATTGTATCCATCTGTCAGTATTCAAATATCCATGGTCCCTTGTATTTTGTGAAGATGAGTGTTGTCCTGCAAAGATAAGAACAGAACCCTGCCCCCATCCTATATTCCTATATTACCACCTGTATGATTATCATCATTGTAGATGAGCTGTCATTCCTCCTTTCCAAGAGGTTTCTCCTCTTCAAGCCAAACCTTTATTAATTTTGATGGTATCCACAATTTTTCTTCTCCTGTGGAAACAAGAGCAAAACCCTTTCCCCAACATAGCACATCTCCTGGCTTCCATTGCGAGGTCATCACATCCTTGAAATAAACGAGTTGATTTAATTCAGCAGACTTTTCCATTATCCAATGTCTTTCTGCTGCCATTGTCGCTTTCTCATTAGCATTAAGAAAATTTAAGGTTAATAAAGCATTATGTAATCTATTTCTGGGGGCATTTTCCACCCCTTTCTGCTTGTTTAACATATCCTTTATACTTCGATTTGATCTTTCAATAACTGCTTGACCTGTAGGGTTGTGAGGTATACCTGTAACGTGCTTAATATTATAATAAGCAAAAAACCGTTTCATTTTCCTAGAGACATAGGCTGGACCATTATCTGTCTTTA
>PVIU01028308.1:0-19169 GCA_004026605.1 Ondatra zibethicus | reverse complement strand
ATGGCTGAAAGACACTTAAGGAAATGTTCAACATCCTTAGTCATCAGAGAAATGCAAATCAAAACAACTCTGAGATTCCATCTTACACCTGTAAGAATGGCCAAGATCAAAAACACTGATGACAACTTATGCTGGAGAGGCTGTGGAGAAAAGGGAACACTTCTGCATTGCTGGTGGGAATGCAAGCTGGTACAACCCCAATGGATGTCAGTGTGGCGATTTCTCAGAAAATTAGGAAACAACTTTCCTCAAGACCCAGTAATACCACTTTTGGGTATATATCCGAAGGATGCTCAATCGTGCCACAAGGACATGTGCTCATCTATGTTCATAGCAGCTTTATTTGTCATAGCCACAACCTGGAAACAACCTAAATGCCCCTCGATCGAAGAATGGATAAAAAAAATGTACATTTACACAATGGAGTACTACATAGCAGAAAAAAATAACAACAGCCTGAATTTTGCAGGAAAATGGACAGAACTAGAAAGCATTATTTTGAGTGAGGTAACCCAGACACAGAAAGACAATTATCACATGTACTCACTCATAGGTGGTTTTTAAACATAAGGCAAAGAAAACCATCTTACAAACCACAATCCCAGAGAACTTAGACAACAATACGGACACTAAGAGAGACCTACATAGATATAATCTATGTGGGAAGTAGAAAGTATAAAAAGACAAGATCTTCTGAATAAATTGGGAGCATGGGGACCTTGGGGGAAGGTTGAAGGAGGGAGGGGAGTGGCAGGGAGGGGAGCAGAGAAAAATGTAGAGCTCAATAAATATCATGGGGAAAATAAATAAATAAATAAATAAAAAGTGGAAAAAAAAGAGCTAATACAAAGCCTGAGCTAATGGGCCAATCAGTTTATAACTTATGGAGACCTCTGTGTGATTTTCTTTGGAGCCAAATGGCTGTGGGGCCTGGTGGGAGGACAGAAACCCCAACAAGCAGGCCCTCATGTTACAAGTTTGAGATACACTGGTACCATCTGTTTAAACATCTGGTAGAATTCAGCTGTAAGTTCATCTGGAATACAGCTTTTTGTTTTTTGGAAGACTTTTTTTTACTGCTGTAGTCCCAACTGCACATTATCAATCTGGTTAAATTGTTCACAACGCCTTAGTTTAGTCTGGGTAGGTCTAGAAACTTATCCATTCTTTCTCTCTCTTTTTTTTCCCCAGATTACTGGAATAGGTTTCCAAAGCACAAGTTAACGATTGCCTGAGTGTCCTTGTTGTCTGTCATAATGCCTCCTTTTCCATCAGAACCTTAGTAATTTCAATCTCTTCTTTCTTTTGGTTATTTCAGATAAGGATATATTGATCTCAGGTTGGGCGGTGGTGGTGCACGCCTTTAATCCCAGCACTCAGGAGGCAGAGGCAGGTGGATCTCTGTGAGTTCGAGGCCAGCCTGGGCTACAAGAGCTAGTTCCAGGACAGACTCCAAAAGCTACAGAGAAACCCTGTCTAGAAAAACCAAAAAAATAAAAAATAAAAAAAAATGGGCTGGAGAGATGGCTCAGAGGTTAAGAGCACTGGATGCTCTTCCAGAGGTCCTGAGTTCAATTTCCAGCAACCACATGGTGGTTCACAACCATCTATCATGAAAGCTGGTGCCCTCTTCTGGCATGAAGGCATACATGCAGGCAGAACACTGTATACTTAATAAATAAATAAAATCTTTTTTTAAAAAAAGGATACTGGGCTGGAGAGATGGCTCAGCCGTTAAAGGCTGGGCTCACAACCAAAAATTAAAAAAAGGATATATTGATTTCTCTCATTTATCTCACCAAAGAACCAACTCTTAGCTTTACTGGTTTTGTTTTTACATTGCTCTTTTTACTTCCGTTTCATTAATCTCTGCCTTCATCTTCATTATTGCTTTTCATTTACTGGTTGTGGGTTTGGCTTGTTATTAATTTTGAAGGGCTTGAGAAACATCAAGTTCTCATTTGAGATTTCTGTGTTTTAAAAAATAGTCGTTTCTTTATTTTTATGTGGATGAGTGCTTGTATGTCTGTGCATCACATGTGTGTAGTACCTGAGGAGCCCAGAGGGGGCACTAGAGCCCCTGAGAATGACTGGGAGCCACACACGGTGCTGAGAATTGACCATGGGTCCCCAGCGCTCTCAGCTGGAAGCCCTCTTTCCAGCCCTCTTTTCTTCTATTTGTTTAAGACTTGGCTTGTGTTTGCCAATGTGTATTACTTCAGGGGAAGTGCCATGGGCTGCTGGGAAGAATGCGTGTTCTTCAGTGGCTATGTCTGCTAAGTCCATTTCAATTACAATGTCACTTAACTCTGGCTTTTTGAGGCTGTTTTTTTTCTTTTTTTTTTTGGAGGGGGATCTTGGTTGATCTGTCTACTGGCAAGAGTGTGGCACTGAAGTCACTACATTATTAATATGTAGAGATTAATCCATAATATAATGCATTAAAGTCCTTTTCTAGTCTTGTTCAGTATTAAAAATCTCTTGTATCACCACCTTCTTCCCTAGATTTAGAGACCTTTCTGCTATGATTTTATTGAATAATTTTCTATGGTTCTAGTTTGAATTTCATCATTTATGCTCATGAATCATACATTTGGTTTTTAAATGAAGTTCCAATGATCTTATAAGTTCTGTTCATACTTTATCTTATTTTTGTCATTGTCTGGGTGTTCTAACTTATTTCTTTGTCTTACATCTCTAATATTGTCTTCCACTTGATGCATTCTATTGGTGAAACTGTCCCCTGAGTATACTGATGTACTGAGCCTTTTCCTACAAATTTCAATTTAATATTTTCAATATTTCTCTTTTACTGCTCTATCCTGTACAACTTTCAGGGATTTGGACCTGACTGGGGCCAGCAAGGGAATAAAGGAAAGACAGACACACACAGTCAAGAAAGAAAGAGAGAGAGAGAGAGAGAGAGAGAGAGAGAGAGAGAGAGGCAGAGAGGAGAGAGAGGGAAAGAGGGCAGAGAGGAGAAAGGAGAGAGAGAGAGGGAGAGACAGAGAGGAGGAGAGAGGGAGAGAGAGAGTGAGGGAGGGGGAGAGAGGGAAAGACAGGGATCAGGTGGGGTTGGTCTGGGGTCTCTGCTGGAGAAACTGCAGCATCCTGGAAGTTCATGTTTATTTTAGAATTGAACAGGAAGGTAGGGTTATTATGTACAGCTAGACAAGGAAGAGGAGTTATTGCATATGGATAAATAGGCACAGGGGCAGGTTTAGCTAATTGGGTAGGGTCTCTCTGTATGAGAACAGTCTTCAGGCCATCAACATGGGGGGGGGTTTACAGTGGACATTTTTATACACACCCTGTCAATACTCTCACATGGACCAGAGGAAAACTTGGCCATTTCCCCATGGGCCTGAGACTCTAGGGTTCCTTGATATGTCAGTAACAATGTCAACAACACACATTCACTCGGCACGGCACTCATCCAGGGCAGCCTCTGCTCCCTACACTTTATTAGACCCCTCTTACATATCCCCTATTGTCACCCTTATTTCACCCAGAGACTCAGATCCCTTAATCTGTGACAAGTGTATTGTCACAGATTAAGGTATTGATGGAATCAAACTCTAACTGGGCTTCGACGAGTCCTCATTTGTCTGGGCCTGGTTTATGGGTCTTGCCTTTGGCTGAGAGCTACAGCAAGGTCCCCTCATATCTTTTCACACGGCCTGCCTTCTGTAGGAGTCCCAGGAGTTCCTTTAGGAACCCCATTACCTTCCTAGTGACTTCCTCCCCTCTGCCCCATCCCTGCTCATTGGCTATTAATCCCCAGCTGCGTGTTGTCATGGAGGCAACTAATCTTTCTCCCTATTGCAAAGGTCCTGATGCTTATCATAGCAGTCCTGAATAGCCTACCTCACCATGGAAGTGTCAGAATGGTTTTTCTTCAGCAGGACAGATTGTACCTGGCAGAAGCCCAACAACCTCAGCATGTATTTTTTTTCTGCTTTGTTCATTTTTCCTTACATGATTCAAATTGAATTTTAAAAAATTTGCTCAATCAATTCATATAGTCAAAGCAGCCTCGGTATGTAATTCCTTTATCGTCCCTGCATTTACCAAGGGCTTCCGTGTTATGCTAGGCATCATGAGATTGCTTCTTCACTGAGATGGGTTCACTGTTTGAGGCAGAGGAGGACAGTATTTACCCTGCTTGATAGCTCAGGGTACTAGGACGGGCTGGGTGAGAGAGCTTGGAGATTATGTCTCTTCCCAGGAGGCTAAGGATCTTTCTAAACTACAAGGTGAATTTCTGATCCTGATGCTTCTATGTGCATTCACTTGGCACATAGTAGCCCTGCCCTTGTTCCAAGGCCCCAGGAGGACAACCGTCATCAGTGGCAGGGTGCTCCAGCAACAGCCACAGGCAGCCTGCACTATGACTTCAGTGATAGGGCTATATGGGGATCACTGTTATTTGGGGATGATGTGGGACTGGGAAAAGGCTAAAAGAATTCTCTAAGCTTGGCCTTCTTCTGAAGGATAGAAAAAGACAATGAGAAAATGCCAAAGAAGAAAGCAATAAGGACCCTCTTAGTTGTTCCTGCCATGTCTGCTTTCTGAGCACCTCCTCTGTCTAGGCAGTTGGCCACAAAGACATCTCAGGCACCCACGATTACCTGTAGCATCATTGCTTAGGAAGCAGGAACTACCCTCTAAGAACGCTCTAGAGCTACAGAAGTCGGCTAAATGTGGTCTTCTGTGCAGGCTCCAGAAGAACATGTATTGAATGAGAGAACAGGTTCTGGTGGCACCACCTGGTGTGTCTCACACTGCCTGGCACATCTGCAACCTGTCCTAGGATGCCCCTGAGACTGTCTCTCACATTGGCAAGGGGTGACTTTGAAGTCTATGTTGACCTTGTTCCCTGCTGGACCCTGGAGCCCAGAGAAGCATCCCTGCCACCAGGAATCCCCGAAGAAAACTAAGAATTAGATGACTGTAACTGGGAAGAGGGACTTAAAGGGATCTTAACAGTAGCGTTACGGCCCCACAGGGCGGCCCACAACTGTATTGTTCAGCTGGTTATTTTTAGGTCACTGCCATTACCAGAACGAGAGATGTGGGTCTTTTGTCAGTTAGAAGTAACTGTTCTAGGTAAGTGGCTTAAATGAAGACAGCACAAATGGCTGGGGCTGGAGGCTGGGAGCTGCCCCCATCTGATCTCCTGGCTGCTGATAAGGCTGTATCTCTTGGAAGCCCTGGCTGTCGGCAAGATGCCCTTGGCAAGATGCCAGCACCTTTGTAGGGTTCCCATGTCCTCAAATGTCAGGGCTGAAGATAAGAGGGACAAACCACAGAGAACACAGATCTTGGGAGGAATAAGGTGTGGAGGAGGGTTTTATTTAATTATCAAGTTTCTGTGGGACTCAGACAGTTTTTAAGGGGCTTGAGATATCGTATGTGACCCCTTCTTACCACGTTTGATTTGTAGTATGTTCTAAAACAGCACCTATCAGAACCCAAAGCAGGTCAGATTCTGGGTCACAGAAAGCGGGTGTATTTTAACTGACTGGGAGGCATACATGATGATTTATGAGATGTTCAGGCAATGTGGGCCGTGCAGGGGGTACAGCTTTCCCCCTCAAGCTTGAACAAGGAAATGTAACTTAGTGTTGCTTCATTTTGTTAGGAAAACCTTTTTGTCCATTGAAAGAAAAGACCTCTCTTCTCCCAGCATATCCTCTCACAGACTATACCCACACAAAGGAAACACTTTGTATGCATGCCCAGTAGTTTTGCCACCCTGACTTTGGGGATTTTCCATGATGTAATGAGAAAAACAAAATACCAACAAAGAAACACCAATAGAAATGCTCATTGTCTTAAAAACATTTTTTAAAACTCTATCCCCTTTCCAGACTTAATTATATATAATATAGGTCATTTTGTTTGACGATGAGCCTCCAATGGCTGTCCTTGAACTACTGGTGTGTTTCTCACGGGTAAGATGCCCCAAGGCAAGGATGTTAAGGATGACTGCTTCCTCTGTAAGTGGGCCACCTGGTTCTGCAGAACAGTGACAAGCAGAGAGGACTGGAAACTTCTGAGTGGTCTCCAGGAGACCCTAACCCTAACCCTGTCCAGATGCATGTGCGCTTGGCTCACCCTCCACTCAGCGGCTTCTCTTCTGCTCTTAGTGACCAGAGTTCCCATCACAGCTCAGGTTCCATGAAACCTGCTCTCTGGACTGCTTCCCCAACCCAGGGATCCACCTCGTCTCCTTAGCTCTTTCCCACTCCATGGAGCTGCCATGATCTTCCCACCGTGTGCTTTTCACATGCAGACCTTCACCTCAACCTTCTGCAAGGCTTCCTCAGGAACACTTTCTTCCGTCTCTGCACATGTGCCATGTCCTAAAGCAGGCCACACTCCCTGATATCGCTTTTCATATTGGCACCCGTAACCTACCTGATCAATCCCCTCACCAGATGGCACGAAGCATGGCCTGCTGGCCCTGTGTTAAATCCCCAACCCTGAATAGTTTCATCCCAGGTCAGGAAACTGGATGGTGTTTCGGTAAACAGTCACCTACATGGAGTGATGGTATTTCAAGTCATTTCCTTGTGTATGATCTCGAGTTTCCCTCCTAAAGGACTCAGGTGATAGACAAGGGCATTGAAACAGAAGAAGTTGTGTGCTGCTGGCCAGGGCTGGGCCGAACTTCTGTCCTTCAATGCCGTGCTTTCTCTACTGTGTCTCCTTTTCCATTCCCAGGCTAAGTTTCAGTCCCGGCACGGTTCACTAGGTGGCTACAGAATGTCACGGAGAACACAGGCTACAGTGTTAGCGCCCCTGCCTCAGATCTCAGCCCTGCTCTGGTTTACTTTAGCCAAAGGAACTCATTTGTCTGAGGCAAGGACAGTGCTCAGTGCAGAGCTAACACGAAGCAGTGTGTGGTTAGCGCCTACCTGACGGCTGGGGCGGACACGGCAGGCGTGCATGAACAAACGGCTAACTAGAAAGAATGATGCCGAATGAACGATCCCAGCACCTGCCTGCTTTCCTGCATGGGTTATTCACTCCACTGAGCCTTGGTATGTGCTGCAAGCATCGCAGCTTGTGTGCACAGGGTGTCAAACCCATCCCCTTCACCGAGTTATGGATTAGCTCTCCGCATCCTTTCCTTGTCACAACCACAGACTTCACTCTCACTGTGCCCAGGCGCCTTTGTTGCCTCATTTCTTCCTGCTCTTTGCTCTCTGCCCCTTGGCACTGGCTCCCCCTGAATCTGGACAAAATTCCAGATGTCTGTCCGGTTAGGAATGACTTCAGCTGCTTGCTCCTGACTGCGGAAAGGATTCTATCAGGCCACAGAGGATAACTTGGGTTATTTCATTCCCTTCTTTTCTTCACTAATTCTCTCTGAATCAATGTCAATGTTTTGGAAGAGCTGCAGACAGAGAGATTCACCGTGTGGGAAGCTATTTGGTAACATCTTAAATTCCACTTGTTTCTCCCTCGCTGGTGAAGGATGCACACCCAGGAACTAACCTCCCCGCATGCATTCTTTCTAGAAGAATAAGTAACCTGTTTGAAACAGATGTTAATGGGGAAATCACCCTATCACAACTCACTGGACATGTCAGAGCACCCCCAGAGGAATGAATGTGGGTGCAGGAGTCCCTTCCTTCTGGGAAATCTGCACTTGAAACTGCTCTTTACAAAGATGAAGCAAGTGTAACACACGTCACGTCAGATAACAAGATAAACTCATGACAGCTCACACCTCTGAAACCATTTTCTAGTGTCAACGAGAGTCCCAAGTGTCCAGTGTCAGGGTGATGTTTGTCATTCCGATGCCAACATGCCAGCCAGAGACTGTCCCTCTAAAGGGGTGCCATGAGAGAGGCTGACAGACTGTTGCTACTCTTCCTTATGTGAATGGGTGCTGAAAAGATGGCTCACAGGTTAAGAGCATTGATTACTCTTGCAAAGGACCCAAGTTCAATTCCCAGCACCCACATGGCTCCTCACAATGGTCTGTAACTTCGGTTCCAGGGAATCTGACGCCCTCTTCTGGCCTTCTCAAGCACTACACACACACACAGTACGTATAAATACATGTAGGCAAACACTTCTAAACATAAATAAAATAGTGGGGCAGAGGGAACAAGCAGAGGACAGTTGGGACTGCCACTTCCAACTGTGCACCCACAGTTACGCCAGGCTCTCTGAGTGCTGCTTTCTCTCTGGCATCTGAAAGAGCCTCTCATGTTCTTAGCTGCTGTCACAGCTCCGAGGCCTCATGTGCTAGAACCCAGTCAGTCAGCACTCTGCATCCAGTTCTGAGGTCCAATGCAACAGACATTACATCAAATGCAGAGATGTGAACTATTAAAAATATGTCTGACATGTAGTGATAAAAAAGTCCTACCAGCATCTGGAGTCAACCACTGTTTGTAGCAAAATTAAATCAGTGGGGTCTCAACCTTCCTAATGCTGCAACCCTTTAATAATATCTCTTGCTGTGGTGACCTCTAAACTATAAAATTATTTTCATTGCTACTTTATAACTGTAATTTTCTGTTATGAATTGTAATGTAAATATCTGATACACAGGATATCTGATATGTGACCCCTGTGAAAGGGTCATTTGCCCTTCAAAGAGGCTGTGACTCACAGGTTGAGAAACACTGGTTTAGATCGTGATTCCACTCATTTGAATACCACACCACACCGTACTCAGAAATAAGCCACAGCAAATGCCCTAGCGAAACCAGGTGGGCTGAAGAAGACACTGTTTTTTTGTCCCTTTTTCAAGATTTTCTCCATCAGAAGGCAAGACTTCCTATCTTTGGACTTTCTGTCAAGCATGGGAATGCCTCTCCTTCTTTTCCAAGCAGTTCATCTTTTCTTGCCCATCATTCACAATGGACTTGGGCTTCCTCACCATTCTGGTGTCTGTGAGACTGGAAACATCCCATGGACTTCACATGAAGAGACTATGTCTGTTTGCAGAGTGTGAGCTGCAGTTCCTGAGCCTCCTCCACTAACATTCTTTATGCCCCCAAACACTAGCCTGTCTAGTGAGCACTGCCATGGCCATCCGTGTTGGCACCAACACTGTGAAATCTCATTTTCCAAAACTGCTCTGAGCATCCTGAGTACCTGAACACTTTGTTCTTTAGTTCGAAGAAATTTCAATCCCCCCTAGTTTGTTTGTTGTTGTTGTTGTTTGTTTTTGTTTTGAGGACTTGAATCTTCACTAAGTCCCATTTTCACTTTCAAATTCACACTCACATTCTCCAGCAGCTGTGTGTGAGTGTGTGTGTGTGTGTGTGTGTGTGTGTGTGTGCGTGTGTATGCATGTATGTGTGCAATGCCCATGGTGGCCAGAAGAGGGTGTCAGATTCCTTTGAATTAGAGGAGTTGTGAGCTGGGAACTGAGCTCAGGTTTGGTGCAAGAGTAGTAAATGCTCTTAATGGCTGAGTCATCTTCCCAGCCCTAAGCATCTCTCTTGCTTAACACAGAAAATGCAGTCTCTTCAGCTCCTCCCATCTCCCTTCATTCTGGTTTCCACTCTACAAGCCAAAAACGCTATCACATGTCAGACTGCTGGTGTGTGTGCAGGGGGCCTGTCTACCTGCAAATCCGTGGATCAGACTTTGGAGGCCCAAAAATGTGAGCCTACTTCCACCTTGTCTGATGGTCAGAGAGTTGAGAGGTTGCTCAAAATGGTTGACAAGTGTAGCTACACGTCCTGACTCAGGATGTGCTTACTTGGTCCTTTTGATATTAAGATGGCTCATACAAGTAGATCCATCCCATTCTGACAGATGGTCAGGATACGCAAGTGTACTTCTGCTCCTTCTTTTACAATATGAGGTTACCTGGGGGAGTGGCTGTCTTCAGTGGTCTAGTGTGGCTTCACTGCCTAAACAACAGAATGCTAATGGCTTGATGCCTCAAAGTGTTAAGCAATTAACTGTTTGAGTTGTCCTTTATACCATGCTAAAGAAGTCGTTTGTTGCCTTCTTCCCCCTTTTGTATTGAGGTATAAAAGCATATGGAAAACGGAACATGGATGACTTCAGTATTGACTGGCATGCCCTCCTGGTACTATTCTGGTATTATTCTATGTTTTCTGTTTTATTATTTTTCACATATCTCTGAATTCTTTACTAATATTTCTAAATCCCCATGCCCCTACCCTGGCAAGAGGTGTTCTTGTCGAGGCTGATGTCTGACATCTGACTGCCAGTGTGTACACAGGGAGTCTGTCACCCTGCGAATCCTTGAGTACTCTCTGATTATTTCCAGGGGTTCACTATTCTCACATCAAGTCACCTGCCTCGATCACAGGCTCCAGTGTTCACAATCACGCTAGCAGCTTCCTCACACGGCTCGCACAAATCCTTCACATCCAGAACTGTGCCAGGCTAAGGAAGCTGCACTGATGGTCCCCAGAGTATCTACAACCTGCCAGAGTAGGTACGTGAAATCCATGTTCCCAACAAATTGATTAGCCAATGCATACGGTTTGAAGCTACATCTGCCCTCAGCATATGGCTGATGAGATTGAGTTTCTAAGACTCAGTTACTCAGGCCAAAGTTGATTCCTTGTATTTGAATAATGTCTGGTGAATGTGGTAAAGACGGATCAACTTTTTCTAAGTATTTAGAACCCTACCTCTACTTTCTCTGGTTCTTTGAGACAGAGCCTCACAATGTACCTAGGCTGGCATAGAATTCACTATGTAGCCCTGACTAGCCTGAATGGGAGAGAAACTTCTTGCTCCAGGCTCCTGAGAACTGGGGTGAAGGCTTGAACCACCACACCTGGCCTCCAGCTCTTGATAACTCTCCTGGGAACAGGAAGCACCAGCAGCTTGCACTAGCAAAGATAGGCTGCATATTCATAAGCTATGTTGATGCTTCGGATACATTGGCCACCTGATTTGGGACAATATTTGTGTCTATCATGGTAGTTCTGCTGGGTAAATTTGACTGTAGTCAGGAAAAGGTGTCTAAAGCAACGATTTTTATGTTCGTCTCCCGTTGAGTGATAATCCTGGGCCAAAAGTGCTTACACTGCAATGTGTTTTGTGCCATTAGCAGCTCCTCCTCCAAATGTGGGTGGAGAGGTGGCTCAGGCCTTAAAAGCACTGGCTGGTTCCCAGCACTCACCCACGGCCATCTGCACCTTTCAGTTCAGAGGGATCCAGTGCTCTCTGCTGGCCTTACAGACAGACGTGCAGGTAAAATGTGCACACACGTTAAATAAGTAGCCTTCTCGAACATGCCCTCTGTGGGGCGCAAGGCTGCTCCTCGGTGGTCATCTGGAGCATGCTCCCACAGCTGATCGGGATGCAGCCTGGTGGGTGGGACCGTTGCTTCAGCTTATACACCCCTGCTTTCTTCTCTGTTACTCCTTTTAAAGAGAACTATTCTGCTTTTATTTATTCCTTAATCTTTTCCGTAATGCGTCAAGTTTCAAGTTTTGGTCTAAGGATTATAATATGAAGACTTAGCCTTCCTCCATGTTATTAGAATGACATGGCCACCGTGAGTGGCGTGTGGAAACATACAGACACTCTCCCCTGTTCTTATTTTCCATAATTATTTCATCCTCTGTGTTTATCAGTTTGATTATGCCATGTCTTGGCATAGATCTCTGTAAGCTATCTGAGGCTCATAGAACTTGTATCTGTAGGTTTTCTTTTTAAAAAGATTTATTTTTATTTATGTGAATGTGTGTGTGCCATTTACGGGCAGGTTCACTCAGAGGCCAGAGAGGGTGGATCCCCTGGGTGCTGGAGTTAGAGGTGGCTGTGAGCCTCCTGACACAGATGCTGGAAACTAAACTCTAGCCAAGAACAGCAAGCATTCTTGGCCACCTCTCGAGACATCTCTCCAACTCCATCTGTGAAGTTTTCAATCATTCTTTCTTTTCTGCTTGTTTGTTTAGAGACAGGGTTTCACTATGTAGCTGTGACTGACTTACAACTCACTGTAAACCAGGCTGACTTTGAACTCACAGAGATCCGCCTATCTTTGTCTCCCACTTGCTCGATTAGAGACATGTGCCCCCAGTCTGGCCCAGTCATCATTTAAAAAATATTTTTAGACCTATTATTTTCCATGAAGCCCTGGTGAGAAGTGGAGATTTATAATCAATAACTCACATGTTACACTGACAGCAAAACTTCCTGGTTTGCCGTTTTGACCACCGGCCAAGCTCCATGTGACCCACTCGTCAATAAAATACCAGTCAGAATAGCAGAAGGCGTGGACCATAGCTGGAGGCAGGAGCTTTGCACGGTATCTTCCCCCAGCCCAGCTTTATCATTAGTGACAATAAAAACTGTATACCAACGTGCGATCGCACATGTTGATATGTGCACACATGGTGAAGCCACTACCACCCAGCTAATTGAGACGGCCATCACTTCACGTGGCTCCCTTTCGGTGTGCCCTTGGTGAGACACTTATCTCTCTTGGCGAGTGTAAGCTATGCGATTCAGAGCTGCTGACGATACCCACCATTATAGCAGGTCTCCAGAATTTATCCCCAGTCTCAAGTTGACTTTACTGACCTCCAGCCCTCTGTCTAGCTGTCACATGGCCATACCCGTGGCTACCTGCCTACCTTCCGGCAATGCTGGGAGGCTCAGGTGAGGAGCTCGGTGAGTGTTGCATGGGGATGGGCCTGGGACTTCCTTGAAAGAGACCCTGTGTCAATTTCCACTTGATCGTTCTGAGATCTAGCTGACATTTGACAAATGTCAAACTTGCCATGATGACTAAAATATTACACAAGACAGGATTTGAATAAAAGGCACCCAAGTTATCCACAAAACAGGGACCTTTATCATGAAGGTTAAATGAAGTATTATGCATAAACATCCAAAGGCAGAGTCGTGCCCATTATACTCTGGGGCTTACGAATACCTTCCCCATAAACTGTAGATGCTTTTTTAAAAAGTGGTTTCTATTTTGAAGCAGCAGGGCTCCTGGGTCTATACTAACTCAACATTATGGCCGTGCCCATGTCACTGGACTCAGGACTCAGGAGAGCCAGCCTGATATACCAGCATCTAGTTTCACAGCTCTGGGCTTTGGTGAACTCACCATAGTACTGTATTTCCTACTGACAATCTTCCTGGTTTTAGGGCAACCTTCTAGTTAGGTTTCCGAACTGACACGGAGATGGAAAGGGTTCATTTGGCGGCTGACATTCCCACACCACACTCCATTGTCAACGAAAGCCAAGACAGGAAGTGAAGCTGAAACCACCAAGGATCACTGTTCACTGGCTTGTTTTCTCTCTCTTGCTTGCTCAGCTACCTTCCTTATACAGCCCGGGCCAGACAGCCTAGGGATGGCACCGCCCACAGTGGGCTGGGCCCTCTCGCACCAACCAGCAATTGTGGAAATGCCCCACAGATCATACTCACAGGCCAATCTGATGAAGGCAATTCCTCAGTTGAGATTCTCTCCTCCTAGGTGTGCCTAGACTTGTATTACGTTGACCATAACTATGACATCAGTTTAGTGTGAAATTAGTACAGCCATCTTATAGAATCAAATGACAATGTACAAAATTCTCAAAGAGTCCTCTGCCAGGATCCATCCAGAAGGCACTCCTTTTCATCTGCTGGGTGCTAGGATCCCCCAACTCAGCCTGCTTTGGGGTGAAGGGTCTGGGCACCCAGAGGTGAGGGCTCCTGCACCAGGGGTTTCTTTGTTCCACATAACCTTGCCCCCCACCAAGCCCGCCCTTTGGTCTGTGGGGTCCTTGACCCAGCAAGGGGCCCTGTTCCGGAGGGATCCACCAACACAGCCTGCTTCAGGGCGGAGGAGATCTGAGAGCCAGCTCCAGTGCTGAGGGTACCCAAGAGAGGGCAGACCAAGAAAAACCCCCAAGTACACAGTCATTCACAGCAGAGATTGGACCAAGACGCCAAGACTCCCCTGGCCGCATTTGAAGGAAGAGATGGGCAGGTGCCAGTGCAAGAATTCCTCCAACAGCCTGAAAAGCAACATGATATCACCAGAACCCAGCGAGCACCCAACAGGAAGACTTGAACACCCTCATCCAGAAGCAGTGGAAGAAATCGACTTTAAACATACCATTATAAAAATGATAGAGACCCTTAAACAGGATGTGAAAAACTCCCTTAAAGAAATGGAAGAGAAGACAAACAAAAAGTTAGAAGAAATTAATAAATCCCTCAAAGATACCGACGAAAACCAAGAAAAAGCAATCAAACAGGTAAAGGAAACAGTTCAAGACTTGAAGACCAAAATGGAGGTAACAAAAAAAAAAAAAACAAAAAACCACAAACCAAGGAAAGGCTGGATATGGAAAATATGGGTAAACGAACAGGAACTACAGAGACAAGTATAACCAACAGAATATAAGAGATAGAAGAAAGAATCTCAGTCGCTGAAGATACTATAGAGGAAATAAACTCATTGATTAAAGAAAACAGCAAATCCAACAAATTCTTAACACAAAACATCCAGGAAATCTGGGACACCATGAAAAGACCAAACCTAAGAATAATAGGGGTAGAAGAAGGAGAAGAATTACAGCTCAAAGGCCCAGAAAATATATTCAACAAAATTATAGAAGAAAACGTTCCCAACCTAAAGAAGGATATTCCTATGCAGGAACAAGAAGCTTACAGAACACCAAATAGACTGGATCAAAAAAAAATCCCCTCACCATATAATAATCAAAAGACAAAACGTATAGAATAAAGAAAGAATATTAAGAGCTGCAAAGGAAAAAGGTCAAGTAACATATAAAGGTAAACCTGTCAGAATTACACCTGACTTCTCTATGGAAACCATGAAAGCCAGAAGGTCTTCGACAGATGTGCTGCAGACACTATGAGACCACGGATGCAAGCCTAGGACTACTATACCCAGCAAAGCTTTCAATCACTATCGATGGAGAAAACAAGATATTCCATGACAAAAACAGATTTAAACAATATGTAATCACAAACCCAGCCTTACAGAAAGTACTAGAGGGAAAACCTCAACCCAAGGAAGCCAACAACACCCACAATACCACAGACATCTGACAACCCTCCACCAGCACAACTCAAAGAAGGAAAACACACAAATACTACCACCAAAAAAAAATAATAACCGGAGTTAACAACCACTGGTCATTATTATCACTTAATATCAATGGACTCAATTCACCTATAAAAAGGCACAGGTTAAGAGAATGGATACGGAAACAAGATCCAACATTCTGCTGTTTACAAGAAACACACTTCAAACTCAAAGACAGACACTACCTCAGAGTAAAGGGTTAGGAAAAGGTTTTCCAATCAAATGGACCTAAGAAACAAGTGGGTGTGGCTATCCTAATATCGAACAAAATTGATTTCAAACTAAAGTCAATCAGAAGAGATGGAAAAGGACACTTTATACTCATAACAGGAACAATTCATCAGGTTGAAGTCTCAATCCTGAATATCTACGCCCCTAATATAAAAGCACCCATATTTGTAAAAGAAACATTACTAGAACTCAAATCACACACCAAACCCCACACACTAATAGTAGGAGATTTCAACACTCCTCTCTCACCAATGGACAGGTCAACCAGACAGAAACTTAACAGAGAAATACAAGAACTAACAGATGTAATGAATCAAATAGACTTAATAGACATCTATCGAACATTCCACCCAAACAGGAAAGAATATATCTTCTTCTCAGCATCTTATGGAACCTTCTTGAAAATTGATCACATACTTGTTAACAAAGCAGACATCTACAGATACAAAAGAATTGGAGTAACCACCTGTGTCTTATCGGATCACCATGGAGTAAAGTTAGAATTTAACAACAATTCCACCCCCAGAAAGCCTACAAACTCAAGGAAACTGAACAGTCAACTACTGAACCACTCCTGGGTCAGGGAAGAAATAAAGAAGTTAAAGTCTTCCTTGAATTCAACGAAAATAAAGACACAACATACCCCAACCTATGGGACACTATGAAAGCAGTGCTAAGAGGAAAGTTCATAGCACTGAGTGCCCACATAAAGAAAATGGAGAAAGCACACATTAGTGACTTAGAGCACACCTGAAAGCTCTGGAAGAAAAAGAAGCAGACTCACCCAGGAGGAGTAGAAGACTGGAAATAACCAAACTGAGGGCTGAAATCAACAAAATAGAGACACAGAAAACAATCCAAAGAATCAATGAAACAAAGAGCTGGTTCCTTGAGAAAATCAACAAGATCGACAAACCCCTATCCAAACTAATCAAAAGGTGGAGAGAGAACACTCAAATTAACAAGATCAGGAATGGAAAGGGGGCATAACAACAGACACTGAGGAAATTCAGAGAATCATTAGGTCTTACTACAAAAGCCTGTATGCCACAAAATTAGAAAATGTAAAAGAAATGGACAGTTTTTTGGATAAATACCATAAACTGAAATTAAATCAAGACCAGGTGAACAATTTAAATAGACCTATAAGTCAGAAGGAAATAGAAGCTGTCATCAAAAACCTCCCAACCAAAAAAAGCCCAGGACCAGGTGGTTTTAATGCAGAATTCTACCAGAACTTCCAAGAAGAGCTAATACCTATCCTCCTTAATGTGTTTCACATAATAGAAACAGAAGCATCATTGCCAAACTCTTTTTATGAAGCTACCATGATACGAAAACCACACAAAGACGCAACCAAGAAAGAGAATTACAGACCAATCTCACTCATGAACATCGATGCAAAAATTCTCAATAAAATACTGGCAAATTGAATCCAAGAACACATCAAAAAAATCATCCATTATGATCAAGTAAGCATCATCCCAGAGATGCAGGGCTGGTTCAACATATGAAAATCTGTCAATGTAATCCATCATATAAAAAGAAAGAAAAAAAACATATGATAATATCATTAGATGCTGAAAAAGCATTTGACAAAATTCAACACCCCTTTATGATAAAGGTCTTGGAGAGATTAGGGATACAAGGATCATATCTAAATACAATAAAAGCAATATACAGCAAGCCAACAGCTAACATCAAATTAAATGGAGAGAAATTCAAAGCAATTCCACTAAAATCAGGAACAAAACGAGGCTGTCCACTCTCTCCATATCTCTTCAATATAGTGCTTGAAGTTCTAGCAATAGCTATAAGACAAAATAAGGAGATCAAGGGGATTAGAATTGGAAAGGAAGAAGTCAAACTTTCAATATTTGCAGATGATATGATAGTGTACATAAGTGACCCCAAAAACTCTACCAAAGAACTTCTACAGCTGATAAATACTTTCAGTGATGTGGCAGGATACAAGATCAACTTACAAAAATCAGTAGCCCTCCTATACACAAAGGATAAAGAAGCAGAGAGGGAAATCAGAGAAACATCACCTTTCACGATAGCCACAAATAGCATAAAGTATCTTGGGGTAACATTAACCAAGGAAGTGAAAGATCTATTTGACAAGAACTTTAAGGCATTGAAGAAAGAAATTGAAGAGGATACCAGAAAATGGAAGGATCTCCCATGCTCCTAGATTGGTAGGATCAATATAGTAAAAATGGCAATTCTACTAATGGCAATCTATAGATTCAATGCAATCCCCATCACAATCCCAACGAAATTCTTCATAGACCTTGAGAGAACAATAACTAACTTTATATGGAAAACCAAAAAGCCCAGGATATCCAAAACAATCCCATACAATAAAGGAACTTCCAGAGGCACTACCATCCCTGACTTCGAACTCTATTACAGAGCTACATTGGCATTGGCATAAAAACAGAGACGCTGACCAATGGAATTGAATCGAAGACCCAGATATTAATCCACAAACCTATGAACACCTCATATTTGACAAAGAAGCTAAAATTATACAATGGAAGAAAGAAAGCATATTTAACAAATGGTGCTGGCATAACTGGATGTCAACCTGTAGGAGAATGAAAATAAATCCTTATCTATCATCATGCACAAAAATCAAGTCCAAATGGATTAAAGACCTCAATATAAATCTGACCACACTGAACCTGATAGAAGAGAAATTGGGAAGTAGCCTGCAATACATGGGCACAGGAGACCACTTCCTATGTATAACCCTAGTGGTACAGACAATAAGAGCAACAACGAATAAATGGGACCTCCTGAAACTGAGAAGCTTCTGTATAGCAAAGGACACAGTCATTAAGACAAAAAGGCATCCTACTGAATGGGAGAAGATCTTCACCAACCCCACATCAAAGGTCTGATCTCCAAAATATATAAAGAACTCAAGAAACTAGGCATTAAAATTCTAAATAACCCAATTAAAAATGGGGTAATGATCTGAACAGAGAATTCTCAACAGAAGAAGTTCAAATGGCCAAAAGATACTTAAGGTCATGTTCAACTTCCTTAGTGATCAGGGAAATGCAAATCAAAACAACTTTGAGATACCATCTTACACCTGTCAGAATGGCTAAAATCAAAAACACCAGTGATAGCCTATGCTGGAGAGGATATGAAGTAAGGGGAACTCTCATCCATTGCTGGTGGGAATGCAAACTTGTGCAACCACTTTGGAAATCAGTGTGGCGGTTTCTCAGGAAATTGGGAATCAACCTACCTCAGGATCCAGCAATACCACTCTTGGGAATATACCCAAGAGATGCCCAATCATACTACAAAAGCATTTGTTCAACTATGTTCATAGCAGCATTATTTGTAGTAGCCAGAACCTGGAAACAACCTAGGTGCCCCTCAATGGAAGAATGGATAAAGAAAGTGTGGAATATATACACATTAGAGTACTACTCATTAGAGTACTACTCAGCGGTAAAAAAAAAAAAAATGACATCTTGAATTTTGCATGCAAATGGATGGAAATAGAAAACACTATCCTAAGTGAGATAACCCAGACCCAAAAAGATGAATATGGTATGTGCTCAATCATTAGTGGACTGTAGCCATAAACAAAGGACATTAAGCCTATAGTTCACAAGCCTAGAGAAGCCAAATAGCAAGGTGAGCCCAAAGAAAAACATACATAGATCCTCCTGGAAATTGGAAGCAAACAAGATCTCCAGGCAAAAGTTGGTAGCACGGGGTTGGGGCAGGGGTGGGGGTGGGGGTGGGAGAAGGGGAGAGGGGGAGAGGGGGAAGGAGAAGGGAGAAGGGAAGGATTGGGGAGAGCTTGGGGGAGTGGGAGGGT